>JAKFGQ010000002.1:0-305023 GCA_021498475.1 Saguinus midas | reverse complement strand
ATATGGTTGTTTAGTAGTAGGCAATTTATGAGACCAAAATCCTAAGGGCACTCGTTTTTCTTCCTGTTTTTGCCAAAGACTCCAGTTAGCATATTGATTTTCTGTACTAACCATCAATTCTGCTGGTCCCTCCTTCACAGACCTGTTGTACAGCTTCTTTTGCTTTGTCAAATGCCTGCTGTTGATCCGGTCCCCACTCAAAGGTGTATTTCTTCCTAGTGACTTTATATAACGGTTGTAGCAACAGACTTAAATGAGGAATGTGGTTTCTCCAATATCCAAATAGGCCAATATATTTTTGGGCTTTCTTTTCTGTAGTTGGTGTTGGAAATTCCAAAATTCGTTGCTTTGCTTTAGGAGTGATGCTACAATTACTACAATCCCACATTATACCTAGAATTTTACATGCTGGGCTGGCCCCTGTACTTTTTCAGGGTTTATTTTCCATCCTTTACCTTGTATAGGAGTAATTAAAGTTTCCACAGCTTGTTGCATGCTGTGGGAATCATGTCCCTGTAGCATGATGTCGTCAATATAATGGTATATTTCTATATTGGGAAAGTGCCATTCATCTAGATGTTTAGCCACTATTTTATGGCACAAAGTTGGGCTATGCTTATAGCCTTGTGGCAATCTTGTAAAAGTATATTGCCTCCCCTGCCAAGTGAAGGCAAAATATTTCCATTGATCTGAGTTATTTGAAATTGTAAAGAAGGCATTAGCTAGATCCAACACCACATACCACTGACCAAGATGTTTTTGAATATTCTCTATTATCAAAATAGTATCTGGAACAGCAGCATGTAATGCAGGAGTTACTGCATTTAATGCTCGATAATCTACTGTCATTCGCCAAGTTCCAGCTGATTTTTTTAACTGGCCATATAGGATTATTCTATTTAGAAGTGGTGGGGACAATAACCTCTGCTGCTACATAGTTTCTTCTTTGCATTCACTTTCCCCTTCCTCTTTCTGTACTTGTATTGAGCACAATGGACTGCGGCTTTTTCAGCCACTCCCTGATAAGTCCTAGCTTGATTTCCAAGGATGAAATTTTAGCACTGTAACATTGCAAATTTCCCCTGCAATTCTGCAAATTCTTTCTCCAGCTGCAATTTCTCTTGAATTAAGGCTTGGCATGCCTGGTATTGCTTTCTATAAGCTGATAACAAAATCCAGCCACACCGACTGATAGCTACCAATTCCTTCCCTTTATCTAAAGGGACTGTTTCCAAGACTTCTAGGACCTGCATAGTGTCAGCAGATCGCAATTTACCATCCCAATTTTCACTAAATCCTGTTCCATTAGCCCATACCCTAGCCAAAGGTGCAAACACCGAATCTTCCCAAACCGGCACATCACAAACCACATATTTAGCATCTACAGATTTCTTAAACAAAGGCATGATGCCTCCTTCTCCCCGAATCCTGCCGACTATGCTAATTTGTTGTGTTAACTGCGCATACCAAGCTTGGGTTTCTTTTTTTTCCTTTTAACGGCAGGTTCGTGGGAAGAAAACACCAAACTGAGAACAAAAATAAAATGATAGAAAATTTTAATGAGAGAAGTAGGAGGATGGAAAACTATATATATACACACACACACACATATATACACAGAAATCACTCCACCGCAGCACCGGCAAGACAGCAGCACAGGGATTCGCAAGTCACATCTGGAAAACGCTCTGATCTAATGTCTCCGTGTTCCTCTGCTCCTTTATTGTATCAGCTTACATAACTAATTTACGTACTCATCTTTGGGTCAGTCAGTAAACCTGGAAGATCTGTTTCATAAGTGCCCTGTCCTTGACTGTTTCTTGAGCACTGAAAGTTGGCCAGACTCCCAGCCTCCAAGATATCGTTCTGAAATGCCAAGAGCTCTTAGCCCCCTAAAACAGTTCATGGACAGTTCATGGGCTAACAGATCCTTCCCTGCCCACTTTCTCACCCCAAAAACCCTTTACAAGCAAGCTTTTTACAAAACAAAACTTCTACAAAATAGGACTTCTACATCAAAATCTTACAATAGGAGAGAGGGGCATAGACAGAGGTGAGGGGAGGATACACGCAGAAGAGAGAAGGATACACACAGGAAAGAGTGGGATACACACAGGAGAGAGGGGGATACACACAGGAGAGAAAAGAATACACACTGGAGAGAGGAGAATACACATAGGAGAGGGAGATACACACACAAGAGAGGGGCATACACACAAAAAAGGGAGATACACACAGGAGAAAGAGGGATACACACAGGAGACAAAAGGATACACACAGGAAAGTGTGATACACACATGAGAGAGGGGATAAACACAGGAGAGAGGAGGATACACACAGGAGAGAGAAAAAAACAAACAGGAGAGAGGGGATACACACAAGAAAGAAAAGGATACACACAGGAAAAGGGGTGATACACACAGAAAATAAAGATGTTATCCACAGGAGAGAGGGGGAAACACACAGAAAAGTGAAGGGATACACACAGGACAGAGAAGGATACACACAGTAGAGAGGAGGATACACACAGGGGAAAAGAGTACACACACAGGAGAGGGGCATACACAGAGAAGAGAAAGGGATACACACAGGAGAGTTGGATACATACAGGAGACAAAAAAATACACACAGGAGAGAGGGGGATACACACAGGAGTGGGGAATACACACAGGCGAGAGGGTATACACACAGGAGAGAGGGGGATACACACGAGAGAGGGGGATACACATAAAAGAGAGGAAGATACACAAAAAAGAGAGGAGGATACAAGCAGGAGAGAGGAGTATACACAGGAGAGAGGAACATACACAGAGGAGAGAGAACGTTACACACAGGAGAGAGGGCAGATACACACAGGAGAGAGAAAGATACACACAGAAGAGAGGAGGATACACACAGAAGAAGGAGGATACACACAGGAGAGTGGGGGGATACACACAAGAAAGAGAAGGATACACAGAGAAGAGAGTAGAATACACACAGGAGAAGGATACACAGGAGAGAAAAGAATACACACAGGAGAGAAGGATACACACAGGAGAGAGGGGATACACACAGAGAGAGGGGATACACACAGAGAGGAGGATACACACACAGGAGAGAGAAAGATACACACAGGAGAGAGAAAGATACACACAGGAGAAAGGAGGATACACACAGGAGAAAAAAGGATACACACAGGAGAGAGACGGATACACACAGGAGAGAGGAGGATACACACAGGAGAGGGATACACAGGAGAAAAGGATACACAGAGAGAGAGGATACACACAAGAGAGAGGAAATACACACAGAGAGAGGGGATACACACAGGAGAGGGGGATACACACAGAAGAGAGGAGGATACACACAGGAGAGAGGAGAATACACACAGAGAGGATACACAGGAGAAAAGGATACACGCAGAAAAGAGGAGAATACACACAGGAGAGAGAAAAATACACACAGAAGAAAAGAGGGATACACACAAGAGAGAGAAAAATACATACAAAAGACAAAAGGATACACACAGTAGAGAGGAGGATACACACAGGAGCGAGGAATACACACAGGTGAGAGGAGGATACACACAGGAGAGAAAGATACACAGGAGAGAGAGGATACACAGAGGAGAGAGGATACACACAGAGAAAGGAATACACACAGGAGAGAGGAGATACACACACAGGAGAGAGGGATACACACAGGAGAAAGGAAAATACACACAGGAGAGAAAAATACACACAGGAGAGGAAATACACACAGGAGAAAGAAGGATACACACAGGAGAGAGGAAGATACACACAGGAGAGAGGAGGATACACAGAGGAGAGAGGAAGATACACAGGAGAGAGGATACACACAGAGAGAGGAGATACACACAGGAGAGAGATACACACAGGAAAGAGGGCGGATACACACAGGAGAGAGAAAGATAAACAAAGGAGAGAGGAGGATACACACAGGAGAGGTGAATACACACAGGAGAGTGAAGGATACACACAGGAGAGAGGGAAGATACACACAAGAAAGGGAAGGATACACACAGAAGAAAGTAGGATACATAAATGTGAGAGAAAAAATACACAAAGGGGAGAGGGGTGATACTAACAGGAGAGAGAGGGATACACACACGAGAGTGGGGCATACACAAAGAAAAAAGAAGATACACACTGGAGAGAGTAAGATACACACAGGAGGAGGAAGATACACAAAGTAGAGAGGAGGATACACACAGGAGAAAAGAGGATACACACAGGAGAGGGGGATACACACAGGAGAGAGGAGATACACAGGAGAGGGGGATACACACAGGAGAGAGGGATACACACACAGGAGAGAGGAAATACACACAGGAGAGAGGGGATACACACAAGAGAGAGAAGGATACACACAGGAGAAAGGAGGATACACACAGGAGAGAGGAAGATACACAGAGAGGAGGATACACAGGAGAGAAAAATACACACAGAGAGGAGGATACACAGAGGAGAGAGGGATACACACAGGAAAGAGGGCGGATACACACAGGAGAGAGAAAGATAAACAAAGGAGAGAGGATACACACAGGAGAGGATACACACACAGGAGAGTGAAGGATACACAGGAGAGAGAGAAGATACACACAAGAAAGGGAAGGATACACAGGAGAAAGGAGGATACACACACAGGAGAGAAAAATACACACAGGAGAGGGGATACACACAGGAGAGAGAGAGGATACACACAGAGAGAGGATACACAAAGAAAAAGAAGATACACACAGGAGAGAGAAGATACACAGGAGGAGGAAGATACACAGAGAAGGATACACAGAGAGAGGAGGATACACAGGAGAAAGAGGATACACACAGGAGAGAGAGGATACACAGGAGAAAAGGATACACAGGAGAGAGGAGATACACAGGAGAGGGGGATACACACACAAGAGAGAAGGATACAAAGGAGAGAGGATACACACAGGAGAGAGGGGATACACACAGGAGAGATAAGGATACACACAGAGAAAGGAGGATACACACAGAGAGAGAGGATACACAGGAGAGAGAAAAATACACACAGGAGAGAAGGATACACACAGGAGAAAGGATACACACAGAAGAGAAAAGGATACACACAGTAGAGAGGAGGATACACAGAGGAGAGAGGGATACACACAGGAGAGAGGAGGATACACACAAGAGAGAGGGGCATATACACAGAAAAGGGGGATACACAGAGAAAGGAGGATACACAAAGAAAAAGAAGATACACACAGGAGAGGAGATACACAGGAGAAGGATACACAGAGGAGAGAGGAAGATACACAGGAGAGAGAGGATACACACAGGAGAGAGAAAAATACACACAGGAGAGGAGAGATACACAGGAGAGAGGAAGATACACACAGGAGAGGAGGATACACAGAGGAGAGAGGAAGATACACACAGAAGAGAAGAGGATACACACAGGAGTGGGGGATATACACAGAAGAGAGAAGGATACGAAAAGGAGAGGGAAATACACAGAGGAGAGAGTGGGTTACACATAGGAGAGAGGGGGATAAACACAGGAGAGGAAAACACATACAGGAGAGAGGGGTATAGACAGAGGAGAGAGGAGGATACACGCAAGAGAGAAGAGAATACACACAGGAAAGAGGGGATTCACACAGGAGAGAGGGGGATACACACAGGAGAGAAAAAGATACACACAGGAGAGAGGAGGATACACATAGGAGGGGGAGATACACACAGGAGAAAGGGGTATACACACAAAAAAAGGATACACACAGGAGCAAGTGGGATACACACAGGAGAAAGGAGGAAACACACAGGAGAGAGGAGGAAACGAACAGGAGAGAGAGGATACACACAAGAGGGAGGGGGATACACACAGGAGAAAGGGGGGATACACACAGGAAAAAAGGTGTTACCCACAGGAGAGATGGGGGAAACACACAGGAAAGCGGAGTGATACACACAGGAGAGAGCAGGATACACACAGGAGGAAGGAGGATACACACAGGAGAGAAAAGCATACACACAGGAAAGAGGAGTATACACACAGAAGAGGGGCATACACACAGGAGAGAAAAGAATACACACAGGAAGACAAGAATAAACACAAGAGAAAGGAGGATACACACAATAGACTGGAGGACACAGACAGAATAGAGGATGATACACGCAGGAGAGGAGGATAAACACAGGAGAGAGGAGAATACACACAGGAGAGAGGATGATACACACAGGAGAGAGAAGGGATACACACAGGAGAGTGGAATACACACTGGAGAGAGGAGGATACACACAGAAGAGAGGGGATACACAGGAGAAGGGGGATACACACAGGAGAGTGGAGGATACAAACAGCAGACAGAAGGATACACACAGGAGAGAGGAGAATACACACATGAGAGAGGAGGATACACAAAGGAGGGGGGAAAAACACAGTAGAGAGGAGATATACACAGGCGAGAGGGATACAAACAGAAGTGGGGTGATGCACACAGGAGAAAGGGGATACACAGGAGAGAGGAAGATACACACAAAAGAGTGGAGGAAACAGAAAGAAGAGAGAAGCATACACACAGGAGAGAGGAGGATACACACAGGAGAGAAGGGGGATACACACAGGAGAAAAAGGGATACACACAGGAGTGTGGGGCATACACACATGATGGAGGGGGATAAACACAGGAGAGAGGGGATACACACAGGGGGAGAAGGATAAATACAGGAGGGAGGAGGGTACACAAAAAAGAGAGGAGGATACAGACAGAAGAGAGTACGATAAACGCAGAAAAGAGAAGGATACACACAGGAGAAAGGAGGATACACAGAGGAGAGAGAAGGATACACGCAGAGGAGAGAAGGATACACACAGGAGAGTGGAAGGATACACGCAGGATAGGGCGATGCACACAGAAGAGAGGAGTATAAACACAGGAGAGAGGAGGATACTCACAGGAGAAAGGGGGATACACACAAAAGAGTGGAGGATGCACACAGAAGAGAAGGGAATACACACAGGAGAGAGGGGGATACACACAGTAGAGAGGAGATCCACAAAGGAGAAAGGAGGATACACACAGGAGAAAGAAGGATACACACAGGAGAAAGGAGGATACACAAGGGAGAGAAAGATAAACACAGGAGAGAGGGGGATACATGGAAAAGACAAAAGGATACACACAGGAGAGAAAAGGATAAAAAGAGAAGATGGGAACACACAGGGAAAAAATAAATACAGGAGAGAAAAAGATACACACAAAAGAGTGGAGGAAACAGAAAGAAGAGAGAAGGATAAACGCAGGAGAGAGTAGGATACACCCAGGAGAGAGGAGAATACACACAGGATAGAGGAGGATACATGCAGGAGAGAGGAGGATACACACAGGAGAAAAAAGGATACACACAGGAGAGTGGAAGATACACACAAAAAAGAGGAAAATACACACAGGAGAAAAGAGATACACACAGGAGAGGGGATACACAGGAGAAGGAGGATACACACAGGAGAGAGGAGATACACAGGAGAGAGAGGGATACACAGGAGAGGAGGATACACACAGGAGAGGGGATACACACACAGAGAGAGGAGATACACAGGAGAAAAAGGATACACAGGAGAGGAGAATACACAGGAGAGGAGGATACACACACAGGAGAAGGATAAATACAGGAGAGAGGAATACACACAGGAGAGGAGATACACAGGAGAGAGGAGGATAAACACAGGAGAGAGGAGAATACACACAGGAGAGGGGATACACACAGGAGAGAGAGGGATACACACAGAGAGGAGGATACAAACAGGAGAGAGGAGGATACACACAGGAGAGAGGGATACACAGAGAGAGGGGATACACACAGGAGAGGGGATACACAGGAGAGAGGGGATACCCACAGGAGAGTGGGGGATACACACAGGAGAAAGGAGGGATACACACAAGAGGGAGGAGGATACACAGAAGAGAGGAGGATACACACAGGAGAAAAGAGATACACACAGAAGAGGGGATACACACAGAGAGAGGGGATACACACAGGAGAGAGGAGGGTACACACAGGAGAGAGGATACACACAGGAGGATACACAAGAGAGGGGATACATACAAGAGAGAGGAGATACACAGGAGAAAGGAGGATACACACAGAAGAGAGGAGGATAAACACAGTAGAGAAGGATATACACAGGAGAGAGGGGATACACACAGGAGAGGGAGATACACACAGGAGAAAGGGGATAGACACAGGAGAGGAGAATACACAGAGGAGGATACACAGGAGAAAGGGGATACACACAGAGAGAGGAGGATACACACACAGGAGAGGAGGATACACACAGGAGAGGGGATACACACAGAGAGGGGATACACACAGGTAAGGGGATACACACACAGGAGAGAGGGGATACACACAGGAGAGTGGGGGATACACACACAGGAGGAGGATACACACAAGAGGGAGGAGGATACACACAGAAGAGAGGAGGATACACACAGGAGAGAAAAATACACACACAGGAGAGATACACACAGAAGAGGGGGATACACACAGGAGAGAGGAGGATACACACAAAAGAGAGAAGGATACACACAGGATACAGAATAATACACACAGGAGAGAGGGGGATATACACCGGAGAGTGGTGATATACAAGGGAGGAAGGAGCGTACACACAGGAGAGAGGGACACACACACACAGGAAAAACGGATAAACACAGGAGAAAAAGAGATACACACAGGAAAGGAGAATACACACAGGTAAGGGGGATACACAAAGATAAAAGGGCATACACACAGGAGAGAGGAGGATACACACAGGAGAGTGGAGGATACAAACAGGAGAGAGGTGATACACACAGGAGAAAGAAGGTATACAGAGGATCCTTCACAGCCTCACTGAATATTACACACTTGTGATATAGTCTGGAGTCTATTTTTTATGGCCACTCATTCAAAGAATCACTAAATAATGCACACCTGCTGAATAGTCAGATGTCTCTTTCCTATGGCCACTCGTTAAGAGCCTCACTAAGTGTACACACCTGGGGAAATAGAATTTACCTTTATCCCCTCATTCACATTCTGACTAAATAAGGCACACCTGTGGAATAGTCAGGAGACTTTCATGTGGCCTCTAATTCTGAGTGTCACTGAATAATGTGGTGTAGTCAGGAGTCTATTTCATGTGGACACATATTCAGAGCCTCAGTAAATAAGACAGGCACATTTTATAGTAAGGAATCTAATTAATATGGCCACATCTTCTGAACCTCACTGTATAATACACACCTGGAGAATAATTTTGAGTCTATTTTCGATGGACATTCATTCAGAGCCTCGGTAAACAATGTACACCTGTGGAGTAGCCAGGAGTCTATTTTATTAGGACACTCATTCATAGCATCAGTGGATAATATGCACGTGTGGATTAGTCAGGATTCCATTTTATATGGCCGCTGACTCGTAACCTCAATGAAAAATGCACAAATGTAAAGTACTCAGCAGTCTATTTCATATAAACACTCATTCAGAGATTCAGTGAATAATACAAATATTTAAGATAGACAACATCCTGTTTCATATGGTCACACAAAAAGAGCCTCACTGAGTAATGCACACCTGGTGAAGTGATAAAATTCTACTTTATATAGCCTCTCATTTACAGCCTAAGGGAATAATGCACACGTGTGGAATAGACACTAGTCTATTTTATATGGCCACAAAATCAAAGCCTGAGTGAGTAATACACAACTTTGGAATAGTCACTAGTCTATTTCATATGGCCAAATGTTTAGAGTCAGAGTCAATAATACACGGCTGTGGAATAGTCAGAAAACAATTTCATATGGCCAAAGTTTCAGATCCTCAGTGAATAATACATACCTGGGAAATACTCAGGACGCTATTACATGTGGGATCAATTTCAGAGCTTCATTGAATAAGAAACAACTCTATTGTACTCAGAATTTCATTTCCTATAGCCACATATTCCGAGACTAACTGAATAACATACACCTTGGAAAAAGGCAGAATTCTGTTTCATGTCGCCACTGATTTAGAGCCGAATGTAAAAATGCACGCAGGAAGAGTATTAAGGAGTCTCTATTTGATGGCCACACATTCAGAGCTTCACAGAATAATACAGACCTATGGAAACTTCTGGAGTGGATCTAACATGGCCACTGATTCAGAACTTCAGTGAAGAATCACATATATCTGGAAAATACATAGGATTATATTATATATAACCACTTATTCAGAGACTCACTGAATAATGCAAAACTAAAGAATAGTCTGGAGACTATTTGATATGAACCTAGACCCAGAGACTCAGTGGACAATGCAGAAATGAAAAATAGTCAAGAGGATAGAGTCAGGAGTTTATGTTATGTGGTCACTCGTTCAGAATATCATTGAATAATACACACCTTGGGAATTGTCAGAGTCCAAGTCATATGGCCACTCAATCACAGCATTACCGAATAATACACAATGGGGCAATAGTAAAGAGTCTATTTCATACGGGCTCTCATTCAGAGCTTCAGTGCGTAATAAACATCTGTGGAGTAGTCAGGACCCTATTTAAGGTAGCCCCAAATTAAGCAGCTCCGTGAATGATACACACATGTGTCAGAGTCAGGAGACTATTTGACATAGACACTCATACAGAACCTTGTGAAATACTGCAAATATGGGGAATAATCACTAGTCTGTTTCATATGGTGGTTCATTTGGTGAATCAAAAACTAATGCACACCTGTGGAGTAAAATGGGTTCTATTTCATAAGGCCACTCTGTCAGTGTTTTAGTGAATAATATGTATATCTAAAAAGTAAGGAATCTCTTTCACATGGCCACTCGTTCAGGGCCTCTGTGAAGAAAACTCCCTTTAAAAATGATCAAGGGTCTACTTCAAACGGCTACACATTTAGTGTCTCTGTACGTAATGAACACCTGGGCAATACACCAGAGTCTCTTTTTTATGCCCACGTAGTTAGAGTCTCATTCAATAATACAGACATGGGGAAGACTTAAGAGTCTACTTCATGTAGCCACTCATTTAGACCGTCAGTGAATAATGCACACCAGGGTAATAGTCGAGCATTTTTTATATGGTCACTCATTTTGTGCCACACTGAGTGATATACAGCTAAAGAATCCTCAGGATTTTATTTGATACTACCACTCATTTAGAACCTTATTGAGTATTTCACAATGGAGCCATAGTCTGGTGTTTATTTTACATTTTCTATCCTTCAAAGTTTCAGTGAATAATGAACTTCTATGGAGTAATCAGGACGCTGTTTAAGATAGTCACGAATTTATGAAGTCCTTGCCTACTCCTATGTCCTGAACGGTTTTGCCTAGATTTTCTTCTAGGGATTTTATGGTGTCAGGTCTTACGTTTATGTCTTTAATCCATCTGGAGTTAATTTTAGTGTAAGGTGTCAGAAAGGGGTCCAGTTTCTGCTTTCTGCACATGGCTAGCCAGTTTTCCCAACACCATTTATTAAATAGGGAATCCTTTCCCCATTGCCTGTTTTTGTCTGGTTTATCAAAGATAATATGGTTGTAGATATGTTGTGTTGCCTCCGATGCTTCTGTTCTGTTCCATTGGTCTATATCTCTGTTTTGGTACCAGGACCATGCTGTTTTGATTACTGTAGCCTTGGCAACAAAAGCCAAAATAGACAAATGGGACCTAATCAAACTCCACAGCTTCTGCACGGCAAAAGAAACAGTCACTAGAGTGAATCGGCAACCATCAGAATGGGAAAAAATCTTTGCAGTTTACACATCTGACAAAGGGCTGATATCCAGAATTTAGAAAGAACTCAAACAGATTTACAGAAAAAAAACAAACAAGCTCATTCAAAAATGGGCAAAGGATATGAACAGAAACTTTACAAAAGAAGACATACATGAGGCCAACAAACATATGAAAAAGTGCTCATCATCATTGGTCATTAGAGAGATGCAAATCAAAACCACATTGAGACATCATCTCACACCAGTTAGAATGGTGATCATTAAAAAATCTGGAGACAGCAGATGCTGGAGAGGATGTGCAGAAATAGGAACACTCTTACACTGTTGGTGGGAATGTAAATTAGTTCAACCATTGTGGAAGAAAGTGTGGCGATTCCTCAGGGACCTAGAAATAGAAATTCCATTTGACCCAGCAATCCCATTACTGGGTATCTATCCAAAAGACTATAAATCGTTCTACTATAAGGACACATGCACACGAATGTTCATTGCAGCACTCTTTATAATAGCAAAGACCTGGAACCAACCCAAATGCCCATCGAGGATAGACTGGACTGGGAAAGTGTGGCACATATACACCATGGAATATTATGCAGCAATCAAAAATGATGAGTTTGTGTCCTTTGTAAGGACATGGATGAATCTGGAGAACATAATTCTCAGGAAACTGACACAAGAACAGAAAAAGAAATACTGCATATACTCACTCATAGATGGGTGAGAAAAATGAGAACACATGGACACAGAGAGGCGGTCTACTATACACTGGGGACTGTTGGGGGAAATCGGGGAGGGACAGCGGGGGGGCTGGGGAGATAGCCTGGGGATGAATACCAAGTGTGGGTGAAGCGGAGGAAGGCAGCAAAACAGACTGCCACGTGTTTACCTATGCAACTATCTTGCACGTTCTGCACATGTACCCCAAAACCTATAATGCAATAAAAATTTTTAAAAAAGGAAAAAAAAAGGTAGTCACGAATTAAGTGTCTTCCTGAATGATACACACCTGGGTGATATTCAGGAGTCTATTTCATATAAATTTTAATTTTGTGTATCCCTGAGTAATAAACACCTGGTGCAGGTCAGGAGTCTATTTGGTATAAACATTCAAACAAAACGTATTTGATTAATGCACACATGGATAATAATGAGGAGTCTATGTCATATGGCTACTCATTCAGATGAACAGTGAATAATGCACACGTGGGATAATAAGAAGTCTGTTTCATATGGCCCCTCTTTCACAGCCTCACTGAATATTAGACACTTGTGATATAGTCTGGAGTCTATTTTTTATGGCCACTCATTCAGAGTATTGCCAAATAATGCACACCTGCAGAATAGTCAGAAGTCTCTTTCCTATGGCCCCTCGTTAAGAGCCTCACTAAGGGTACACACCTGGGGAAATAGGATTTAACTTTATCCCTTCATACATAGTGTCACTAAATAATGTACACATGTGAAATAGCCAGGAGACTCTTTTATGTGGCCTCTAATTCGAAGTGTCACTGAATAATGTGGTGTAGTCAGGAGTCTATATCACGTAGACACATATTCAGAGCCTCAGTGAATAAGACAGGCCCTGATATAGTAAGGAATCTAATTAATATGGCCACATCTTCTGAGTCTCACGGAATAATACACACCTGGAGAATAATTTGGAGTCTATTTTCGATGGACATTCATTCAGAGCCTCGGTAAATAATGTACACCTGTGTAGTAGCCAGGAGTCTATTTCATTTGGACACTCATTCATAGCCTCATTGGATAATATGCACATGTGTATTAGTCAGGATTCCATTTTATATGGCAAGTTACTTGTAAGCTCAGTGAAAATGCACAAATGTAAAGTACTCAGCTGTCTATTTCATATAAGCACTTATTCAGAGATTCACTGAATAATAAAAATATTTAAGATAGACAGCATCCTGTTTTTTATGGTTACACAAAAAGAGCCTAAATAAATAATATGCATGTGTGGATTATTCAGAATTCCATTTTATATGGCCAACGACTCTTAACCTCAGTGACAAATGCACAAATGTAAAGTACTCAGCAGTCTATTTTATATAGACACTCTTTCAGAGATTCACTGAATAATAAAAATATTTGAGATAGACAGCATCCTGCTTCATATGGTTAAAAAAAAAGTGAGCCTCACTGAGTAATGCACACCAGGGGAAGTGGTAGGAGTCTACTTTATATAGCATTTAATTTACAGAATCAGGAAATATTGCACATGTGTTGAATAGACACTAGTCTATTTTATATGGCCGCAAAATCAAAGCCTTTTCGAATACTGCACATGCGGGGAATAATCACTTGTCTGTTTCATATGGTGTTTCGTTTGGTGAATCAAAAACTTATGTATACCTGTGGAGTAAAATGGGTTCTATTTCAGAAGGCCACTCTTTCAGTGTTTTAGTGAATAATATGTATATCTGAAAAGTAAGGAATCTCTTTCACATGGCCACTCGTTCAGGGCCTCTGTGAAGAATACTCCCCTCAAAAATAATCAAGGGTCTACTTTAAATGGCTATACGTTCGGAGACTTTGTAGGTAATGAACACCTGGGCAATACACCTGAGTCTCTTTATTATGCCAACTCAGTCAGTCTCATTCAATAATACACACATGGAGAAGAGTTAAGAGTCTACTTCATGTAGCCACTCATTTAGAGCCTCAGTGAATAATGCACACTATGATAATAGTCGAGCATTTTTTATATGTCCACTCATTTTGTGCCTCACTGAGTGATATACACCTGAAGAATCCTCAGGATTCTATTTGCTACTACCACTCATTTAGAACCTTATTGAATAATTCACAATGGAGCAATAATCTGGTGTTTATTGTATATTTTCTGTCATTCAAAGTTTCAGTGAATAATGAACTTCTATGGAGTAATCAGGACGCTGTTTAAGATAGTCATGAATTAAGTGCCTTCCTGAATGATACACTCCTGGGTGATAGTCAGGAGTCTATTTCATATGAACTCTAATTTTGTGTATCCCTGAGTAATACACACCTGGGGCAGGGTCATGAGTCTCTTTGTTATTTACACTCAAACAGAACCTGTTTGATTAATGCACACATAAATAATAATGAGGAGTCTATGTCATATGGCTACTTATTCAGACAAACTGTGAATAATGCACATGTGTAATAATTAGAAGTCTGTTTCATATGGCCCCTCTTTCACAGCCTCACTGAATATTATACACTTGTGATATAGTCTGGAGTCTATTTTTTATGGCCACTCATTCAGAGAATAACTAAATAATGCACACCTGCAGAATAGTCAGAAGTCTCTTTCCTATGGCCACTGGTTAAGAGCCTCACTAAGTGTACACACCTGGGGAAATAGTCAGGATTTACCTTTATCCCCCCATACAGAGTGTCACTAAATAATGCACACCTGTGGAATAGTCAGGAGACTCTTTTATGTGGCCTCTAATTCAGAGTGTCACTGAATATTATACACTTGTGATATAGTCTGGAGTCTATTTTCGATGGACATTCATTCAGAGCCTCAGTGAATAAGACATGCCCTGATATAGTAAGGAATCTAATTAATATGGCCACATCTTCTGAGCCTCACTGAATAATGCACATGTGGAATAATTAGAAGTCTGTTTCATATGGCCCCTCTTTCACAGCCTCACTGAATATTATACACTTGTGATATAGTCTGGAGTCTATTTTCGATGGACATTCATTCAGAGCCTCAGTGAATAATAACTTCTATGGAGTAATCAGGACGCTGTTTAAGATAGTCAAGAATTAAGTGCCTTCCTGAATTATACACACCTGGGTGATAGTCAGGAGTCTATTTCATTTGGACAACCTCAGTGAAAATGCACAAATGTAAAGTACTCAGCAGTCTATTTCATATAGACACTCATTCAGAGATTCACTGAATAATAAAAATATTTTAGATAAACAGCATCCTGTTTCATATGGTTAAACAAAAGAGCCTCACTGAGTGATATACACCTGAAGAATCCTCAGGATTCTATTTGATACTACCACTCATTTAGAACCTCAGTGAAAAATGCACAAATGTAAAGTTCTCAGCAGTCTGTTTTATATAGACACTCATTCAGAGATTCACTGAATAATAAAAATATTTTAGATAAACAGCATCCTGTTTCATATGGTTAAACAAAAAAAGCCTCACTGAGTAATGGACACCAGGGGAAGTGTTAGGAGTCTACTTTATATAGTCTTTAATTTATAGAATTAGGAAATAATGCACACGTGTTGAATAGACACTAGTCTATTTTATATGACCATAAAATCAAAGCCTTTTCGAATACTGCACATGTGGGGAATAATCACTTGTCTGTTTCATATGGGGTTTCGTTTGGTGAATCAAAAACTTATGCACACCTGTGGAGTAAAATGGGTTCTATTTCTGAAGGCCACTCTTTCAGTGTTTTAGTGAATAACGTGTATATCTCAAAAGTAAGGAATCTCTTTCACATGGCCACTAGTTCAGGGCCCTGTGAAGAATACTCCCCTCAAAAATAGTCAAGTGTCTACTTTAAATGGCTACACATTCAGAGACTCTGTAGGTAATGAACACCTGGGCAATACACCTGAGTCTCATTCTTATGCCCACTTAGTCAGAGTCTCATTCAATAATACACACATGGGGAAGAGTTAAGAGTCTACTTGATGTAGCCACTCATTTAGAACCTCAGTGAATAATGCACACCAGGGTAATAGTCGAGCATTTTTTATATGGCCACTCATTTTGTGTCACACTGAGTGATATACACCTGAAGAATCCTCAGGATTCTATTTGATACTACCACTCATTTGGAACCTTAGTGAATAATTCACAATGGAGCAACAGTCTGGTGTTTATTTTATATTTTCTATCATTCAAAGTTTCAGTGAATAATAACCTTCTATGGAGTAATCAGGACGCTGTTTAAGATAGTCAAGAATTAAGTGCCTTCCTGAATGATACACACCTGGGTGATATTCAGGAGTCTATTTCATATGAATTTTAATTTGAGTATCCCTGAATAATAAACACCTGGTGCAGGTCAGGAGTCTATTTGGTATGGACACTCAAACAGAACCTGTTTGATTAATGCACAAATGAATAATAATGAGGAGTCTATATCATATGGCTACTCATTCAGACAAACAGTGAATAATGCACATGTGGAATAATTAGAAGTCTGTTTAATATGATCACTTTTTCACAGCCTCACTGAATACTACACACTTGTAATATAGTCTGACATTTTTTTATGACCACTCATTCAGAGAATAACTAAATAATGCACACCTGCAGAATAGTCAGAAGTCTCTTTCCTATGAACACTCATTAAGAGCCTCACTCAGTGTACACGCCTGGGGAAATAGTCAGGATTTATCTTTATCCACCAATACAGAGTGTCACTAAATAATGCACACCTGTGAAATAGTCAGGAAACTCTTTTATGTGTCGTCTAATTCAGAGTGTCACTGAATATTGTGGTGTAGTCAGGTGTCTATATCAGGTAGACACATATTCAGAGCCTCAGTGAATAAGACAGGCCCCTGATATAGTAAGGAATCTAATTAATATGGCCACATCTTCTGAGCCTCACTGAATACTACACACTTGTAATATAGTCTGACATTTTTTTATGACCACTCATTCAGAGAATAACTAAATAATGCACACCTGCAGAATAGTCAGAAGTCTCTTTCCTATGAACACTCATTAAGAGCCTCACTCAGTGTACACACCTGGGGAAATAGTCAGGATTTACCTTTATCCACCAATACAGAGTGTCACTAAATAATGCACACCTGTGGAATAGTCAGGAAACTCTTTTATGTGTCGTCTAATTCAGAGTGTCACTGAATATTGTGGTGTAGTCAGGTGTCTATATCAGGTAGACACATATTCAGAGCCTCAGTGAATAAGACAGGCCCCTGATATAGTAAGGAATCTAATTAATATGGCCACATCTTCTGAGCCTCACTAAATAATACACACCGGGAGAATAATTTGGAGTCTATTTTCGATGGACATTCATTCAGATCCTCGGTAAATAATGCATACCTGTGGAGTAGCCAGGAGTCTATTTCATTTAGACACTCATTCATAGCCTCATTGGATAATATGCACGTATGTATTAGTCAGGATTCCCTTTTACATGGCCACTTGTAAACTCAGTGGCAAATGCACAAATGTAAAATACTCCACAGTCTATTTCATATAGACACTCATTCAGAGATTCATTTTATAGTAAAAATATTTAAGAGAGACAGTATCCTGTTCATATGGTTACACAAAAAGAGCCTCATTAAATAATAAGCACGTGTGGATTTTTCAGGATTTCATTTTATTTATTTATTTATTTATAATTTTTATTGCATTATAGGTTTTGGGGTACATGTGCAGAACGTGCAAGATAGTTGCATAGGTACACACATGGCAGTGTGTTTTGCTGCCTTCCTCCCCTTCACCCACACTTGGCATTCATCCCCAGGCTATCCCCCAGCCCCCCCGCTGTCCCTCCCCAATTTCCCCCAACAGTCCCCAGTGTATAGTAGACCACCTCTCTGTGTCCATGTGTTCTCATTTTTCTCACCCACCTATGAGTGAGAATATGCAGTATTTCTTTTTCTGTTCTTGTGTCAGTTTGCTGAGAATGATGTTCTCCAGATTCATCCATTTCCTTACAAAGGACACAAACTCATCATTTTTGATTGCTGCATAATATTCCATGGTGTATATGTGCCACATTTTGCCAGTCCAGTCTATCATCGATGGGCATTTGGGTGGGTTCCAGGTCTTTGCTATTGTAAACAGTGCTGCAATGAACATTCGTGTGCATGTGTCCTTATAGTAGAACAATTTATAGTCTTTTAAATAGATACCCAGTAATGGGATTGCTGGGTCAAATTGAATTTCTATTTCTAGGTCCCTGAGGAATCGCCACACTGTCTTCCACAATGGTTGAACTAATTTACACTCCCACCAACAGTGTAAGAGTGTTCCTATTTCTCCACATCCTCTCCAGCATCTGCTGTCTCCAGATTTTTTAATGATCGCCATTCTAACTGGTGTGAGATGATATCTCAATGTGGTTTTGATTTGCATCTCTCTAATGACCAATGATGATGAGCACTTTTTCATATGTTTGTTGGCCTCATGTATGTCTTCTTTTGTAAAGTTTCTGTTCATATCCTTTGCCCATTTTTTAATGGGCTTGTTTGGTTTATTTCTGTAAATCTGTTTGAGTTCTTTCTAAATTCTGGATATCAGCCCTTTGTCTGATGTGTAAACTGCAAAGATTTTTTCCCATTCTGATGGTTGCCGATTCACTCTAGTGACTGTTTCTTTTGCCATGCAGAAGCTGTGGAGTTTGATTAGGTCCCATTTGTCTATTTTGGCTTTTGTTGCCAATGCTTTTGGTGTTTTGTTCATGAAGTCCTTGCCTACTCCTATGTCCTGAACGGTTTTGCCTAGATTTTCTTCGAGGGTTCTTATGGTTTCAGAACTTACGTTTAAGTCTTTAATCCATCTGGAGTTAATTTTAGTGTAAGGTGTCAGAAATGAATCCAGTTTCTGCTTTCTGCACATGGCTAGCCAGTTTTCCCAACACCATTTATTAAATAGGGAATCCTTTCCCCATTGCCTGTTTTTGTCTGCTTTATCAAAGATGATATGGTTGTAGATATGTTGTGTTGCCTCCGATGTTTCTGTTCTGTTCCATTGGTCTATATCTCTGTTTTGGTACCAGTACCATGCTGCTTTGATTACTTTAGCCTTGTAGTATAGTTTGAAGACTGGTAGCGTGATGCCTCCCGCTGTGTTCTTTTTGCTTAGAATTGACTTGGCTATGCGGGCTCCTTTTTGGTTCCATATGAAATTCGTGGTGGTTTTTTCCAGTTCTGTGAAGAAATTCAATGGTAGTTTGATGGGGATAGCATTGAATGTGTAAACTACTTTGGGCAGTATAGTCATTTTCACAATATTGATTCTTCCTAACCACGAACATGTAATGTTTCTCCATCTGTTTGTGTCCTCTCTTATTTCGTTGAGCAGGTGTTTGTAGTTTTCTTTAAAGAGGTCCCTTACATTCCTGGTGAGTTGTATTTCTAGGTATTTTATTTTCTTTGTAGCAATTGTGAATGGCAGTTCATTCTAATTTGGTTCTCTTTAAGTCTGTTATTGGTGTATAGGAATGCTTGTGATTTTTGAACATTGATTTTATATCCTGAGACTTTGCTGAAGTTGCTTATCAGTTGCAGGAGCTTTTGGGCTGAGGTGATGGGGTCTTCTAGGTATACTATCATGTCGTCTGCAAATAGAGACAATTTGGCTTCCAAATTTCCTATTTGAATACCCTTTATTTCTTTTTTCTTGCCTGATTGCTCTGGCTAGAACTTCCAGTACTATGTTGAATAGAAGTGGTGAGAGAGGGCATCCTTGTCTAGTGCCCAATTTCAAAGGGAATGCATCCAGTTTTTGCCCATTAAGTATGATATTGGCTGTTGGTTTGTCGTACATAGCTTTTATTACTTTGAGATATGTTCCATCAATACCAAGTTTATTGAGGGTTTTTAGCATAATGGGCTGTTGAATTTTGTCAAATGCCTTCTCTGCGTCAATTGAGATAATCATGTGGTTTTTGTTGTTGCTTCTGTTTATGTGGTGAATTACATTTATAGACTTGCGTATGTTGAACCAGCCTTGCATCCCCGGGATGAATCCTACTTTACCATGATGCATAAGTTTTTTAATGTGCTGTTGCAATCAATTTGCCAGTATTTTATTGAAGATTTTTGCATCTATGTTCATCATGGATATTGGGCTGAAGTTTTCTTTTCTTGTTGAGTCTCTGCCAGGTTTTGGTATCAGGATAATATTGGTCTCATAAAATGATTTGGGAATGGTTCCCTCTTTTTGGATTATTTGGAATTGTTTCAGAAAAAATGGTACCAGATCCTCTTTGTGTGTCTCATAGAATTCAGCTGTGAACCTATCTGGAGCTGGGCTTTTTTTTGTGTGGTAGGCTCTTAATTGCTGCCTCAACTTCTGACCTTGCTATTGGTCTATTCATACTTTCGGATTCCTCCTGGTTTAGGCTTGGGAGGACACAGGCGTCCAGGAATTTATCCATTTCTTCCTGATTTACTAGTTTGTGTGCATAGAGTTGTTTGTAGTATTCTCTGATGATGGTTTGAATTTCTGTGGAATCTGTGGTGATTTCCCCTTTATCGTTTTTTATTGCATCTATTTGGTTGTTCTCTCTTTTCTTTTTTATCAGTCAGGCTAGTGTTCTGTGTATTTTGTTGATCTTTTCAAAAAAACAGCTCTTAGATTTATTGATTTTTTGAAGGGTTTTTCTTGTCTCTATCTCCTTCAGTTCTACTCTGATCTTAGTTATTTCTTGTCTTTGGCTAGGGTTTGAGCTTTTCTGAACTTGATTCTCTAGCTCTTTCAATTTTGACGATAGGGTGTCAATTTTGGATCTCTCCACTCTTCTCATGTGGGCACTTATTGCTATATATTTTCCTCTACAGACTGCTTTAAATGTGTCCCAGAGATTCTGGTACGTTGTGTCTTCATTCTCGTTGGTTTCAAAGAACTTCTTTATTTCTGCCTTCATTTCATTGTTTATCCAATCAACATTCAAGAGCCAGTTGTTCAGTTTCCATGAAGCTGTGCGGTTCTGAGTTATTTTCTGAATTCTGAGTTCCAACTTGATTGCACTATGGTCTGAGAGACTGTTTGTTCTGATTTCAGTTGTTTTGCATTTGCTGAGGAGTGCTTTACTTCCAATTATGTGGTCAATTTTGGAGTAGGTGTGATGTGGTGCTGAGAAGAATGTATATTCTGTGGATTTGGGGTGGAGAGTTCTGTAAATGTCTATCAGGTTTGCTTGTTCCAGGTCTGAGTTCAAGTCCTGGATATCCTTGTTAATTTTCTGTCTGGTTGATCTGTCTGCTATTGACAGTGGAGTGTTAAAGTCTCCCAGTATTATTGTGTGGGAGTCTAAGTCTCTTTGTAAGTCATTAAGAACTTGCCTTATATATCTGGGTGCTCCTACATTGGGTCCATATATATTTAGAATCGTTATCTCTTCTTGTTGTATCGATCCTTTTACCATTATGTAATGACCTTCTTTGTCCCTTTTGATCTTTGTTGCTTTAAAGTCTATTTTTTCAGAGAGGAGAATTGCAACTTCTGCTTTTTTTGCTCTCCATTTGCTTGGTAAATCTTCCTGCTTCCTTTTATTTTGAGCCTTTGTGTATCTTTGCATGTGAGGTGGGTTTCCTGGATACAGCACACTGAAGGGTTTTGGATTTTTATCCAATTTGCCAGTCTGTGTCTTTTGATTGGTGCATTTAGCCCATTTACATTCAGGGTTAATATTGTAATGTGTGAATTTGATACTGCCATTTTGATGCTATCTGGCTTTTTTGCCCGTTGGTTCATGTACATTCTTCATTTTGTTGATGGTCTTTAGCATTTGGTATGCTTTTAGGATGGCTGGAACTGGTTGTTTCTTTCTATGTGTAGTGCCTCTTTCAGGAGCTCTTGTAAAGCAGGCCTAGTGGTGACAAAATCTCTGAGTACTTGCTTGTTCGTGAAGGATATTATTTTTCCTTCACTTATGAAGCTCAGTTTGGCTGGATATGAAATTCTGGTTTGAAAGTCCTTTTCTTTAAGGATGTTGAATATTGGCCCCCACTCTCTTCTGGCTTGTACAGTCTCTGCCAAGAGATCTGTTGTGAGTCTGATGGGTTTCCCTTTGTGGGTGACCCGACCTTTCTCTCTGGCTGCCCTTAGTATTTTCTCCTTCGTTTAAACCCTGGTGAATCTGACGATTATTTTCCTTGGGGTTGCTCTTCTTGCGGAGTATCTTTGTGGTGTTCTCTGTATTTCCTGGAGTTGAGTATTGACCTGTCTTGCTATGTTCGGGAAATTTTCCTGGATAATATCCTGAAGAGTGTTTTCCAGCTTGGATTCATTCTCTTCATCACATTCTGGTACACCTATCAAACGTAGGTTGGGTCTCTTCACATAGTCCCACATTTCTTGGAGATTTTGTTCATTCCTTTTTGTACTTTTTTCTTTAATCTTGGTTTCTCGTTTTATTTCATTGAGTTGATCTTCAACTTCTGATATTCTTTCTTCTGCTTCGTCAATTCGGCTTTTGAAACTTGTGCATGCTTCACGAAGTTTTCGTGTTGTGTTTTTCAGCTCCTTCAATTCATTCATATTCCTCTCTATGTTGTCCATTCTTGTTATCAATTCCTCGAATCTTTTTTCAAATCTTTTTTCAAGGTTCTTAGTTTCTTTGCACTGGGTTAGTACATGTTCCTTTAGCTCACTGAAGTTTCTCATTATCCACTTTCTGAAGTCTGATTCCGTCATTTCGTCACATTCATTCTCCGTCCAGCTTTGTTCCCTTGCTGGTGAGAAGTTTTGGTCCTTTTTGGAGGTGAGGTGTTTTGGTTTCGGTGCTTTCCTCCTTTTTGCGCTGGTTTCTTCCCATATTTATGGATTTATCCGCCTGTCGTCTTAGTAGTTGCTGATTTTTCAATTGGGTCTCTGTGTGGACGCTGAGATTGTTGATGATGAAGTATTTCTGTTACTTAGTTTTCCCTCTAATGGTCTATCCCCTCTGCTGTATGAGTGCTGAGGTCCACTCCAGTTCCTGTTTGTCTGGAGTATACCTGCAGCAGCTGTGGAACAGTGAGGGATACCAGTTTCTTCTTCTGCTGTCCTTGTTTTAGAATAATGCCAGCCAAATGTCAGTCTGATTAGTCCTTTTTCTGGGGTGACTCCTTGGATATACAGGGGTCAGGGAGCTGCTTGAGGAGAGAGTCTGTGCTTTATAGGAGCTCCAGTGCTGAGCTGTGAGCTCCGTTGTTCATTCAGCATTGTTGGGAGGTTGTTTATGTCTGCTGCTATAGAACTCATAAAACACCACACTTTCCCCCCAACTTAGATGCTCTGTCTCAGCGAGTTGGAGCTTTCTTTATGAGTAACTATTGCACTGTCCTGCCCCACTAGGCGGCAGTCTATTCACTATTTGCCTGCCTGGGCTCTGACCTGCTAGCACGGGTCTGCCATGGTGCTGCTGGGCTCCCTTCTGCTGTGGAGCGTGGAGTCTCTCTGTTATGGCAGGTTGCCTCGGCAACGGCAGGCTGCGTCAGTCCTGGGCGGTACTTCAGTGGGGGTGGACTGCGTCAGCAATGGTGGATGCCCCTCCCTCACTGGGTTGCACCATCCTAGATGCCGGATGCAAAACTCTCAGCCCCAAGCATCTCCAGTCGCTGCCCTGCTTGTCCCCGTTAGCGTGGGACCCGCCGAGCCTGATCACCCAGCTCCCTGCCTCAGAGTCCGTCCTCTCTCTCTCTCTCTTCCTCTCCCCAAGCTGAAAGGTCAACTCTCTCAGTGGCACCCCTGTAGCCTGCCGATAGGGCACTGGGATCCGTTAGATCTCCCATGCCGCTGCCCACTACCCTGGCTCAGATCACACTTCCAAGGAAACTCCTGGTCTGGCTCATTGTCCAAGTCCCGTTCAATCAGATAAACATGCCAATCTGCCCTTCCAAATCTCACATTGCCGGTTTAACAGGGCACCCAGAACAGTGAGTTTTGCACCGGGTCCCGCTGTGGCACTGGCCGAAGAGGCCACGGGAGCTGGCTGCGTTAGCCGGCTATGCAAGCGTCCGTGTCTCTCCCACACCTGGGACTTTCAACTCTCTGTGGGCATAAAAGAAACATCCGAGAATGCGGCTAGGACTCACCCTCTGCGCCTTCACTGAGAGCTGCAATCCTGAGTCGCCTCTACGACACCATCTTGCCTCCTCCCCAGGATTTCATTTTATATGGCCAATGACTCGTAACCTCAGTGAAAAATGCACAAATGTAAAGTACTCAGCAGTCTATTTAATGTAGACACTAACTCAGAGATTCACTGAATAATACAAATATTTGAGATAGACAGCATCCTGTTTCATATGGTTAAACAAAAAGAGCCTCACTGAGTAATGCACACCAGGGGAAGTGTTAGGAGTCTACTTCATGTAGCCACTCATTTAGAGCCTCAGTGAATAATGCACACGTGCGGAATAGACACTAGTCTATTTTATATGGCCGCAAAATCAAAGCCTTTTCGAATACTGCACGTGTGGGAAATAATAACTTGTATTTTTCATATGGTGTTTCGTTTGGTGAATCAAAAACTTATGCACACCTGTGCAGTAAAATGGGTTCTATTTCAGAAGTCCACACTTTCAGTGTTTTAGAGAATAATATGTATATCTGAAAAGTAAGGAATCTCTTTCACATGGCTACTCGTTCAGGGCCTCTGTGAAGAATACTCCCCTCAAAAATAGTCAAGTGCCTACTTTAAATGGCTGCACATTCAGAGACTCTGTAGGTGTTGAACACCTGGGCAATAGACCTGAGTCTCTTTTTTATGCCCACTTAGTCAAAGTCTCATTCAATAATACACACCTGGGGAAGAGTTAAGAGTCTACTTCATGTAGCCACTCATTTAGAGCCTCAGTGAATAATGCACACCAGGGTAATAGTCGAGCATTTTTTATATGGCCACTCATTTTGTGCCTCACTGAGTGATATACACCTGAAGAATCCTAAGGATTCTACTTGATACTACAACGCATTTAGCACCTTATCGAATAATTCACAATGGATCAATAGTCAGGTGTCTATTTTATATGGTCTGTCACTAAAAGTTTCAGTGAATAATGCACACCTGTGGAGTAGCCAGGAGTCTATTTCATGTAGACACATATTCAGAGCCTCAGTGAATAATGCACACCTGTGGAGTAGCCAGGAGTCTATTTCATATAGACACTCATTCAGAGATTCACTGAATAATACACACCTGGGGCAGTGTCAGGTGTCTATTTGGTATGGACTCTCAAACAAACCTGTTTGATTAATGCACACATGTATAATAATGAGGAGTCTATGTCATATGGCTACTCATTCAGAAAAACAGTGAATAATGCACATGTAAATTAATTAGAAGTCTAATTCTTATGGAACCTCTTTCACAGCCTCACTGAATATTACACACTTGTGATATAGTCTGGAGTCTATTTTTTATGGCCACCCATTCAGAGAATCACTAAATAATGCACACCTGTGGAATAGTCAGAAGTCTCTTTCTATGGCCACTCGTTAAGAGCCTCACTAAGTGTACACACCTGGGGAAATAGTCAGGATTTACCATTATCCCCTCATTCAGAGTCTCACTAAATAATGCACACCT
Organism: Saguinus midas; assembly: GCA_021498475.1. Lineage (NCBI taxonomy): Eukaryota > Metazoa > Chordata > Mammalia > Primates > Cebidae > Saguinus > Saguinus midas. The sequence continues at coordinate 279,003 of JAKFGQ010000002.1, read as the reverse complement.
GTGGAATAGTCAGGATACTCTTTCCTATGGCCACTCGTTAAGAGCCTCACTCAGTGTACACACCTGGGGAAATAGTCAGGATTTACCTATATCCCTTCATTCAGAGTCTCACTAAATAATGCACACCTGTGGAATAGTCAGGATACTCTTTCCTATGGCCACTCGTTAAGAGCCTCACTCAGTGTACACACCTGGGGAAATAGTCAGGATTTACCTATATCCCTTCATTCAGAGTCTCACTAAATAATGCACACCTGTGGAATAGTCAGGAGACTTTTCATGTGGCCTCTAATTCGGAGTGTCACTGAATAATGTGATGTAGTCAGGAGTCTATTTCATGTAGACACATATTCAGAGCCACAGTGAATAAAACAGTCCTTTATGTTGTAAGGAATCTAATTAATATGGCCATATCTTCTGAGCCTCACTGAATAATACACACCTGGAGAATAATTTGGAGTCTATTTTCGATGGACATTCATTCAGAGCCTCGGTAAATAATGTACACCTGTGGAGTAGCCAGGAGTCTATTTTATTAGGACACTCATTCATAGCCTCAGTGGATAATATGCACGTGTGGATTAGTCCAGATTTTAATTTATATGGCCACTGACTCGTAACCTCAGTGAAAAATGCACAAATGTAAAGTACTCAGCAGTCTATTTCATATAGACACTCATTCAGAGATTCACTAAATAATACAAATATTTAATATAGCAGCATCCTGTTTCATATGGTCATACAAAATGAGCCTCACTGAGTAAGGCACAACCAGGGAAGTGTTAGGAGTCTACTTTATATAGCCTCTCATTTACAGCCTCAGGGAATAATGCACACGTGTGGAATAGACACTAGACTATTTTATATGGCCACAAAATCAAAGCCTGAGTGAGTAATACACAACTTTGGAATAGTCACTTGTCTATTTTACATGCCCGAATATTTAGAGTCAGAGTCAATAATACACACCTGTGGACAAGTCAGAAAACAATTTTATATGGCCAAAGTTTCAGATCCTCAGTGAATAATACATACCTGGGAAATATTCAGGACGCTATTACATGTGGCATCAATTTCAGAGCTTCCTTGAATAATAAACACCTCTATTGTAGTCAGAATTCTATTTCCTATAGCCACATATTCAGAGCCTAACTGAATAACATACACCTTGGGAAAAGTTAAAATTCTATTTTGAATAGCCACTCATTTAGAGCCGAATGTAAAAACGAATGCCTGAGGAGCATTCAGGAGTCTCTATTTTATGGCCACTCATTCAGAGCTTCACAGAATAATACAGACCTATGAAAATATCAGGAGTGTATTTCACATGGCCACTTATTCAGAACCTCAGTGAGGAATCATATATATCTGGAAAATACTCAGGATTATATTATATATAGCCACTTATTCAGAGACTCACTGAATAATGCACAGCTAAGGAATAGTCTGGAGACTATTTGATATGACTCTTCACCCAGCGACTCAGTGGACAATGCAGAACTGAAAAATAGTCAAGAGGATAGAGTCAAAGGTTTATGTTATGTGGTCACTCGTTCAGAATCTCACTGAAGAATACACACCTTGGGAATAATCAGTGTCCAAGTCATATGGACACTCAATCACAGCATTACCGAATAATGCACAATGGGGCAATAGTAAGGAGTCTATTTCATATGGCCTGTCATTTGGAGCTTCAGTGCATAATAAACAGCTGTGGAGTAGTCAGGACCCTATTTAAGGTAGCCCCAAATTAAGCAGCTCCGTGAATGTTACACACCTGGGGCAGTGTCAGGAGTCTATTTCATGTAGACACATATTCAGATTCTCACTAAATAATGCACACCTGTGGAATAGACACTAGTCTATTTTATATGGCCACTCATTCAGAGAATCACTAAATAATGCACACCTGTTATGTAAAATGGGTTCTATTTCATAAGGCCACTCTTTCACTGTTTTAGTGAATAATATGTATATCTGATAAGTCAGGAATCTTTCACATGGCCACTCGTTCAGGGCCTCTGTGAAGAACACTCCCCTCAAATATAGTCAAGTGTCTACTTCAAATGGCTACACATTCAAAGCCTCTGTACATAATAAACACCTGGGCAATACACCTGAGTCTCTTTTTTATGCCCACCTAGTCAGAGACTCATTCAGTAATACACAAATATGGAAGATTTAAGAGTCTACTTCATGTAGCCACTCATTTAGAGCCTCAGTGAATAATGCACACCAGGGTAATAGTCGAGCATTTTTTATAAGGCCACTCATTTTGTGCCTCACTGAGTGATATACACCTGAAGAATTCTCAGGATTCTATTTGATACTACCACTCATTTAGAACCTTATTGAATAATTCACAATGGAGCAATAGTCAGGTGTCTATTTTATATGGTCTATCATTCAAAATTTCAGTGAATAGTAAACTTCTATGGAGTAATCAGGACGCTGTTTAACATAGCCACGAATTAAGTGCCTTGCTGAATGATAGGCAGCCGTGTGATAGTCAGGAGTCTATTTCATATGAGCTATAATTATGTATATCTCTGAGAAATACACACCTGGGGCAGTGTCAGGATTCTATTTGGTATGGACACTCAAACAGAGCTTGTTTGATTAATGCACACATGAATAATAATGAGGAGTCTATGTCATATGGCTACTCATTCAGAGAAACTGTGAATAATGCACATGTGGAGTAATTAGAAGTCTGTTTCATATGGCCCCTCTTTCACAGCCTCACTGAATATTACACACCTGGGGCAGTGTCAGGAGTCTATTTGGTATGGACACTCAAACAGAGCCTGTTTGATTAATGCACACATGAATAATAATGAGGAGTCTATGTCATATGGCTACTCATTCAGACAAACTGTGAATAATGCACATGTGGAGTAATTAGAAGTCTGTTTCATATGGCCCCTCTTTCACAGCCTCACTGAATAATGTGGTGTAGTCAGGAGTCTATTTCATATAGACACTCATTCAGATTCTCACTAAATAATGCACACCTGTTGAGTAAAATGGGTTCTATTTCATAAGGCCACTCTTTCAGTGTTTTAGTGAATAATATGTATATCTGATAAGTCAGGAATCTCTTTCACATGGCCACTTATTCACAGCCTCACTGAATAATGTGGTGTAGTCAGGAGTCTATTTCATGTAGACAAATATTCAGAGCTTCAGTGAATAAGACAGACACTTGATATAGTAAGGAATCTAATTGATATGGTAATATATTCTAAGCCCCACTGTATAATACACACCTGGGGAATAATTTGGGGTCTATTTTCGATGGACATATATTCAGAGCCTTGGAAAATGATGTACACCTGTGGAGTAGCCAGCAGTCTATTATATTTGGACACTCATTCATGGCCTCAGTGGATAATATGCACGTGTGGATTAGTCAGGATTCCATCTTATATGGCCACTGACTCGTAACTTCAGTGAAAAACGCAAAAATGTAAAATACTTAGCAGTGTATTTCATATAGACACTCATTCGGAGATTCACTGAATAATACAAATGTTTGAGATAGACAGCATCCTGTTTCATATGGTTAAACAAAAAGAGCCTCACTGAGTAATGCACACCAGTGGAAGTGTTAGGAGTCTACTTTATATAGCCTTTAATTTACAGAATCAGGAAGTAATGCACACCTGTGGAATAGACACTAGTCTATTTTATATGTCCACAAAACCAAAGCCTTTTCGAATACTGCACATGTGGTGAATAATCACTTCTCTGTTTCATATGGCCCTCTTTCACAGCCTCACTGAATAATGTGGTGTAGTCAGGAGTCTATTTTTATGGCCACTCATTCAGAGAATCACTAAATAATGCACACCTGTGGGGTAAAATGGGTTCTATTTCAGAAGGCCACTCTTTCAGTGTTTTAGTGAATAATATGTATATCTGAGAAGTAAAGAATCTCTTTCACATGGCTACTCGTTCAGGGCCTCTGTGAAGAATACTCCCCTCAAAAATAGTCAAGTGTCTACTTCAAACGGCTACACATTCAGAGACTCTGTAGGTAATGAACACCTGGGCAATACACCTGAGTCTCATTCTTATGCCCACTTAGTCAGAGTCTCATTCAATAATACACACCTGGGAAAGAGTTAAGAGTCTACTTCATGTAGCCACTCATTTAGAGCCTCAGTGAATAATGCACACCAGGGTAATAGTCGAGCATTTTTTATATGGCCACTCATTTTGTTCCTCACTGAGTGATATACACCTGAAAAATCCAAAGGATTACTTTTGATTCTACCACGCATTTAGCACCTTCTTGAATAGTTCACAGAAGAGCAATAGTCAGGTGTCTATTTCATATGGTCTATCACTCAATGTTTCAGTGAATAATGCACACCTGTGGAGTAGCCAGGAGTCTATTTCATATGGCCAAAGTTTCAGAGCCTCAGTGAATAATGCACACCTGGGTAATAGCCTGGCGTCTATTTCATATGAACTCTAATTTTGTGTATCATTGAGTAATATACACCTGGGGCAGTGTCAGAAGTCTATTTGTTATGGACACTCAAACAGAACCTGTTTGATCAATGCACACATGAATAATAATGAGGAGTGTATGTCGTATGGCTACTCATTCAAACAAACAGTGAATAATGCACACCTGTGGAATAGACACTAGTCTATTTTATATGGCCACTCATTCAGAGAATCAGTAAATAATGCACACCTGTGGAGTAGCCAGGAGTCTATTTTATTAGGACACTCATTCATAGCCTCAGTGGATAATATGCACGTGTGGATTAGTCAGGATTCCATTTATATGGCCACTCATTCAGAGAATCAGTAAATAATGCACACCTGTGAAATAGTCAGAAGTCTCTTTCCTATGGCCACTCGTTCAGGGCCTCTGTGAAGAATACTCCCCTCAAAAATAGTCAAGTGTCTACTTTAAATGGCTACACATTCAGAGTCTCACTAAATAATGCACACCTGTGGAGTAGCCAGGAGTCTATTTTATGGCCACTCATTCAGAGAATCACTAAATAATGCACACCTGTGGAATAGTCAGGACACTCTTTCATGTGGCCTCTAATTCGGAGTGTCATTGAATAATGTGGTGTAGTCAGGAGTCTATTTCATGTAGACACATATTCAGAGCTTCAGTGAATAAGACAGACATTTGATATAGTAAGGAATCTATTTGATATGGAATCATATTCTGAGCCTCTCTGAATAATACACACCTGGGGAATAATTTGGAGTCTATTTTCGATGGACATATGTTCAGAGCCTCGGAAAATAATGTACACCTGTGGAGTAGACAGGAGTCTATTTTATTAGGACAGTCATTCATAGCCTCAGTGGATAATATGCACGTGTGGATTAGTCAGGATTACATTTTACATGGCCACTGACTTGGAACCTCAGTGAAAAATGCAATAATGTAAAATACTTAGCAGTCTGTTTCATATAGACCCTCATTCAGAGATTCAATGAATAATACAAATATTTGAGACAGACAGCATCCTGTTTCATATGGTTAAACAAAAAGAGCCTCACTGAGTAATGCACACCCGGGGAAGTGTTAGGAGTCTACTTCATGTAGCCACTCATTTAGAGCCTCAGTGAATAATGCACACGTGTGGAATAGACACTAGTCTATTTTATATGACCGCAAAATCAAAGCCTTTTCGAATACTGCACATGTGGGGAGTAATCACTTGTCTGTTTCATATGGTCTTTCGTTTGGTGAATCAAAACTTATGCACACCTGTGGAGTAAAATGGGTTCTATTTCAGAAGGCCACTCTTTCATTGTTTTAGTGAATAATATGTATATCTTAAAAGTAAGGAATCTCTTTCACATGGCCACTCGTTCAGGGCCTCTGTGAAGAATACTCCCCTCAAAAATAGTCAAGTGTCTACTTTAAATGGCTACACATTCAGAGTCTCTGTAAGTAATGAACACCTGGGCAATACACCTGAGTCTCTTTTATGCCCACTTAGTCAGAGTCTCATTCAATAATACACACCTGGGGCAGTGTCAGGAGTCTATTTTATGGCCACTCATTCAGAGAATCAGTAAATAATGCACACCTGTGGAGTAAAATGGGTTCTATTTCAGAAGGCCACTCTTTCAGTGTTTTAGTGAATAACATGTATATCTGATAAGTCAGGAATCTCTTTCACATGGCCACTTATTCAGTTCCTCAGTGAAGAATCATATATATCTGGAAAATACTCAGGATTCTATTTGATACTACCACGCATTTAGCACCTTATTGAATAATTCGAAATGGAGCAATAGTCAGGTGTCTATTTTATATGGTCTATCACTCAAAGTTTCAGTGAATAATAAACTTCTATGGAGTAATCAGGACCCTGTTTAACATAGCCACGAATTAAGTGCCTTGCTGAATGATACACACCTGTGTGATAGTCAGGAGTCTATTTCATATGAACTCTAATTCTGTGTAACGCTGAGTAATACACACCTGGGGGAGTTTCAGGAGTCTATTTGGTATGGACACTCATACTGAACCTGTTGGAATAATGCACACATGGAGAATAATGAGGAGTCTATTTCATACGGCTACTCATTCACACAAACAGTGAATAATGCACAAATGTAAAGTACTCAGCAGTCTATTTCATATAGCCACTCATTTACAGCCTAAGGAATAATGCACACCTGTGGAATAGTCAGGAGACTCTTTCATGTAGACACATATTCAGAGCCTAACTGAATAACAGACACCTTGGGAAAGTCAGGATTCTATTATATATAGCCACTCATTCAGAGAATCACTGAATAATTCACACCTTTGGAATAGTCAGAAGTCTCTTTTCTATGGCTTCTGACTAAATGTACCTGTTGAGAGCCTCACTAAATGTACACACCTGGATAAATAGTCAGGATTTACTTGTATCTCCTCATTCAGAGTCTCACTAAATAATGCACACCTGTGGAATAGTCAGGAGACTTTTTCATGTGGCCTCTCATTCAATGTGTCATTGAAAAATGTGGTGTAGTCAGGAGACTCTTTCATGTAGACACATATTCAGAGCCTCAGTGCATAAGACAGACCCTTGATATAGTAAGAAATCTAATTAGTATGGCCACATCTTCTGAGGCTCACTGAATAATACACACCTGGAGAATAATTTGGAGTCTATTTTATATGGTCTATCATTCAAAGTTTCAGTGAATAATGCACACCTGTGGAGTAGCCAGGAGTCTATTTCATGTAGACACATATTCAGAGCCTAACTGAATAACAGACACCTTGGGAAAGTCAGGATTCTATTATATATAGCCACTTATTCAGTTCCTCAGTGAAGAATCATATATATCTGGAAAATACTCAGGATTCTATTATATATAGCCACTTATTCAGTTCCTCAGTGAAGAATCATATATATCTGGAAAATACTCAGGATTCTATTATATATAGCCACTTATTCAGAGACTCACTGAATAATGCACACGTGTGGAATAGACACTAGTCTATTTTATATGGCCACTCATTTTGTGCCTCAGTGAGTGACACACACCTGGCCAAGTGTTAGGAGTGTACTCTACATAGACTCTCATTTACAGCCTAAGGGAATAATGTACACGTGTGGAATAGACACTAGTCTATTTTATATGGCCGCAAAATCAAAGCCCGAGTCAGTAATACAAAACTTTGGAATAGTCACTAGTCTATTCCATGTGCCCAAATATGTAGAGTCAGAGTCAATAATACATGCCTGTAGACTAGTCACGAAACCATTTCATATGGCCAAAGTTTTAGAGCCTCAGTGAATAATAAATACCCGAGGAATACTCTGGACACTATTACATGTGGCATTTGTTCAGAGGTTCATTAAGTAAAGAACACGTGTATTGTAGTCAGAATTCTATTTCATATAGCCACAAACTCAAAGACTAACTGAATAAGACACCATGGGAAAGTCAGGATATATATATATATATATATATATATATATATATATATATATATATATATATATATATATATATATATATATATATATATATATATATATATATATATATATATATATATATATATATATATATATATATATATATATATATATATATATATATATATATATATATATATATATATATATATATATATATATATATATATATATATATATATATATATATATATATATATATATATATATATATATATATATATATATATATATATATATATATATATATATATATATATATATATATATATATATATATATATATATATATATATATATATATATATATATATATATATATATATATATATATATATATATATATATATATATATATATATATATATATATATATATATATATATATATATATATATATATATATATATATATATATATATATATATATATATATATATATATATATATATATATATATATATATATATATATATATATATATATATATATATATATATATATATATATATATATATATATATATATATATATATATATATATATATATATATATATATATATATATATATATATATATATATATATATATATATATATATATATATATATATATATATATATATATATATATATATATATATATATATATATATATATATATATATATATATATATATATATATATATATATATATATATATATATATATATATATATATATATATATATATATATATATATATATATATATATATATATATATATATATATATATATATATATATATATATATATATATATATATATATATATATATATATATATATATATATATATATATATATATATATATATATATATATATATATATATATATATATATATATATATATATATATATATATATATATATATATATATATATATATATATATATATATATATATATATATATATATATATATATATATATATATATATATATATATATATATATATATATATATATATATATATATATATATATATATATATATATATATATATATATATATATATATATATATATATATATATATATATATATATATATATATATATATATATATATATATATATATATATATATATATATATATATATATATATATATATATATATATATATATATATATATATATATATATATATATATATATATATATATATATATATATATATATATATATATATATATATATATATATATATATATATATATATATATATATATATATATATATATCTGGAAAATACTCAGGATTCTATTATATATAGCCACTTATTAAGAGACTCACTGAATAATGCACACCTGGAGAATTGTCTGGAGACTATTTGATATGACCGTTCACCCAGCGACTCAGTGGAAAATGCAGAGCTGAGAAATAGTCAAGAGGACAGAGTCAGGAGTCTATTTTATGTGGTCACTCGTTCAGAAACTGACTGAAGAATACACACCTTGGGAATAGTCAGAGTCCAGGTCATATGGCCACTCAATCACAGCATTACCAAATAATGCACAATGGGGCAATAGTAAGGAGTCTATTTCATATGGCCTCTCATTCAGAGCTTCAGTGCATAATAAACAGCTGTGGAGGAGTGAGGACCCTATTGATGGTAGCCCCAAATAAAGCAGCTCCGTGAATGATACACACATGTGTGAGAGTCAGGAGACTATTTGATATGGACACTCATACAGAACCTCTTCGAATATTGCACATGTGGGGAATAATCACTAGTCTATTTCATATAGCCACTCATTCAGAGAATCACTAAATAATGCACACCTGTGGAGTAAAATGCGGTCTATTTCATAAGGCCACTCTTTCAGTGTTTTAGTGAATAACATGTATATCTGATAAGTCAGGAATCTCTTTCACATGGCCACTGTTCTGGGCCTCTGTGAATAATACTCCCCTCAGAAACAGTCAAGGGTCTACTTCAAATGCCTACACATTCAGAGTCTCTGTAAGTAATGAACACCTGGGCAATACACCTGAGTCTCTTTTATGCCCACTTAGTCAGAGTCTCATTCAATAATACACACCTGGGAAGAGTTAAGAGTCTACTTCATGTAGCCACTCATTTAGATCCTCAGTGAATAATCCACACCAGGGTAATAGTCGAGCATTTTTTATATGGCCACTCATTCTGTGCCTCACTGAATGATACACACCTGGGGAATTCTCAGGATTCTATTTCATACTACCACTCATTTAGAACCTTATTGAATAATTCACAATGGAGCAATAGTCAGGTGTCTATTTTGTATGGCCTCTCATTCAGAGTTTCAGTGAATAATGAACTTCTATGGAGTAATCAGGACACTGTTTAAGATAGCCATGAATTAAGTGCCTTCCTGAATGATACACACCTGGGTGGTAGTCAGGAGTCTATTTCATATGAACTCTAATTCTGTGTAACGCTGAGTAATACACACCTGGGGAGTTTCAGGAGTCTATTTGGTATGGACACTCATACCGAACCTGTTGGAATAATGCACACATGGAGAATAATGAGGTGTCTATGTCATACAGCTACTCATTCAGACAAACAGTGAATAATACACATGTGGAGTCATTAGAATTCTTTTTCATATGGCCCCTCTTTCACAGCCTCACTGAATATTACACACTTGTGATATAGTCTGGAGTCTATATTTTATGGCCACTCATTCAGAGAATCACTGAATAATTCACACCTGTGGAATAGTCAGAAGTCTCTTTCCTATGGCTACCCATTGAGAGCCTCACTAAATGTACACACCTGGATAAATAGTCAGGATTTACTTGTATCTCCTCATTCAGAGTCTCACTAAATAATGCACACCTGTGGAATAGTCAGGAGACTTTTTCATGTGGCCTCTCATTCAATGTGTCATTGAAAATGTGGTGTAGTCAGGAGACTCTTTCATGTAGACACATATTCAGAGCCTCAGTGCATAAGACAGACCCTTGATATAGTAAGAAATCTAATTAGTATGGCCACATCTTCTGAGGCTCACTGAATAATACACACCTGGAGAATAATTTGGAGTCTATTTTCGATGGACATTCATTCAGAGCCTCGGTAAATAATGCAGACCTGTGGAGTAGCCAGGAGTCTATTTCATTTGGACACACATTCATAGCCTCAGTGGATAATATGCACGTGTGGATTAGTCAGGATTCCATTTTATATGGCCACTGACTCGTAACCTCAATGAATAATGCACAAATGTAAAGTACTCAGCAGTCTATTTCATATAGCCACTCATTCAGAGATTCACTGAATAATAAAATTATTTGAGATAGACAGCCTCCTGTTTCATATGGTCATACAAAAGAGCCTCACTGAGTGACACACACCTGGGGAAGTGTTAGGAGTGTACTTTACATAGCCTCTCATTTACAGCCTAAGGGAATAATGCACACGTGTGGAATAGACACTAGTCTATTTTATATGGCCACAAAATCAAAGCCTGAGTCAGTAATACACAACTTTGGAATAGTCACTAGTCTATTCCATATGCCCAAATATTTAGAGTCAGAGTCAATAATACACGCCTGTAGACTAGTCAGGAAACAATTTCATATGGCCAAAGTTTCAGAGCCTCAGTGAATAATAAATACCTGAGGAATACTCTGGACGCTATTACATGTGGCATTTCTTCAGAGGTTCATTGAGTAAAGAACACCTGTATTGTAGTCAGAATTCTATTTCATATAGCCACATACTCAGAGCCTAACTGAATAACAGACACCTTGGGAAAGTCAGGATTCTATTTCATATAGCCACTCATTTACAGCCAAATGTAAAACTCACGCCTGAGTAGTATATAGGAGTCTCTATTTTATGGCCACTCATTCAGAGCCTCACAGAATAATACAGACGTATGGAAATGTCAGGAGTGTACTTGACATGGCCACTTATTCAGTTCCTCAGTGAAGAATCATATATATCTGGAAAATACTCAGGATTCTATTATATATAGCCACTTATTAAGAGACTCACTGAATAATGCACACCTGGAGAATTGTCTGGAGACTATTTGATATGACCATTCACCCAGCGACTCAGTGGAAAATGCAGAGCTGAGAAATAGTCAAGAGGACAGAGTCAGGAGTCTATTTTATATGGTCACTCATTCAGAAACTGACTGAAGAATACACACCTTGGGAATAGTCAGAGTCCAGGTCATATGGCCACTCAATCACAGCATTACCGAATAATGCACAATGGGGCAATAGTAAGGAGTCTATTTCATATGGCCTCTCATTCAGAGCTTCAGTGTGTAATAAACAGCTGTGGAGGAGTGAGGACCCTATTGAAGGTAGCCCCAAATAAAGCAGCTCCGTGAATGATACACACATGTGTGAGAGTCAGGAGACTATTTGATATGGACACTCATACAGAACCACTTCGAATATTGCACATGTGAAGAATAATCACTAGTCCATTTCATATGGTGGTTCGTTTGGAGAGTCAAAAAATAACACACCTGTGGAGTAAAATGCGGTCTATTTCATAAGGCCACTCTTTCAGTGTTTTAGTGAATAACATGTATATCTGATAAGTCAGGAATCTCTTTCACATGGCCACTGTTCTGGGCCTCTGTGAATAATACTCCCTCAGAAACAGTCAAGGGTCTACTTCAAATGCCTACACATTCAGAGTCTCTGTAAGTAATGAACACCTGGGCAATACACCTGAGTCTCTTTTTTATGCCCACTGAGTCAGAGTCTCATTCAATAATACACACCTGGGAAGAGTTAAGAGTCTACTTCATGTAGCCACTCATTTAGATCCTCAGTGAATAATCCACACCAGGGTAATAGTCGAGCATTTTTATATGGCCACTCATTCTGTGCCTCCTGAATGATACACACCTGGGGAATTCTCAGGATTCTATTTCATACTACCACTCATTTAGAACCTTATTGAATAATTCACAATGGAGCAATAGTCAGGTGTCTATTTTGTATGGCCTCTCATTCAAAGATTCAGTGAATAATGAACTTCTATGGAGTAATCAGGACACTGTTTAAGATAGCCATGAATTAAGTGCCTTCCTGAATGATACACACCTGGGTGGTAATCAGGAGTCTATTTTATATGGCCACTCATTCTGTGCCTCCTGAATGATACACACATGTGTGAGAGTCAGGAGACTATTTGATATGGACACTCATACAGAACCTCTTGAATATTGCACATGTGAAGAATAATCACTAGTCTATTTTATATGGCCACTCATTCTGTGCCTCCTGAATGATACACACAGGAGAAAGAAATACACACAGGAGAGAGGGGATACACACAGGAGAGAGGAGGATACACAGGAGAGAGAGGATACACACAGGAGAGAGGAGATACACAGGAGAAAAGGATACACAGGAGAGAGATACACAGGAGAGGAGGATACACAGGAGAGGGGATACACACAGGAGAGAGGAGGATACACAGGAGAGAGGAGAATACACACAGGAGAAAGAAATACACACAGGAGAGGATACACAGGAGAGAGGGGATACACACAGGAGAGAGAAAGATACACAGGAGAGAGGAGGATGCACACAGGAGAGAGGATACACACAGAAGAGGGGATACACACAGGAGAGAGGAGATACACACAGGAGAGAGGGGATACACACAGGAGAGAGGGGATACACAGGAGAGAGGAGGATACACAGGAGAGGGGATACACACAGGAGAGAAGAGGATACACACAGGAGAAAAGGATACACAGGAGAGAGGAGAATACACAGAGAGAGGAGGATACACAAAGGAGAGAGGATAAACACAGGAGAGAGGAGATACACACAGAGAGGGGATACACACAGAAGAGGGGATACACACAGGAGGAGGATACACAAAGAGAGGAGGATAAACACAGGAGAGGAGATACACACAGGAGAGAGGGATACACAGGAGAGGAGATACACAGGAGAGGGGATACACACAGGAGAGAAGAGGATACACACACAGGAGAGAGAAGATACACACAGGAGAGAGGAGATACACACAGGAGAAAGAAGGATACACACACAGGAGAGAAAGATACACACAGGAGAGAGGAGATACACACAGGAGAAAGGAGGATACACAGGAGAGAGAAGGATACACACAGGAGAGAGGAGGATGCACACAGGAGAGGAGGATACACACAGAGAGAGAGGAGGATACACACAGGAGAAAGAGGATACACAGGAGAGAAAGATACACAGGAGAAAGGAGGATACACAGGAGAGAGAGGATACACACACAGAGAGAGGGGATACACAGGAGAGGAGATACACAGAGAGAGGATACACACAGGAGAAAAGGATACACACAGAGAGAAAGATACACACAGGAGAGAGGAGATACACAGAGAGAGAGGAGGATACACACACAGAGAGAGGGGATACACACAGAGAGAGAGGAGGATACACACACAGGAGAGAAAGATACACACAGGAGAAAGGAGGATACACACAGGAGAGAGGAGATACACAGGAGAAAGGAGGATACACACAGGAGAGAGGAATACACACAGGAGAGAGGGGATACACACAGGAGAGAGGATAAACACAGGAGAGGGGATACACAGGAGAGAGGGATACACACAGGAGAGGGGATACACACAGAGAGAGGGGATACACAGGAGAAAAGGATACACACAAAAGAGAGGAGGATACACACAAAAGAGAGGAGGATACAAACAGGAGAGAGGAAGATACACAGGAGAAAACAGGATACACACAGAGAGAGGATACACAGGAGAGAGGAGGATAAACACAGGAGAGGAGGATACACACAGGAGAGAGGAGGATACACACACAGGAGAGAAAGATACACAGGAGAGAGGATACACACACAGAGAGAGGGGATACACACAGGAGAGAGGAGGATACACACAGGAGAGAGGAGAATACACACAGGAGAGAGGAGGATACACATAGGAGAGAGGAATACACACAGGAGAGAGAATACACAGGAGAGGGATACACACAGGAGAGAGAGGATACACACAGGAGAGGAGGATACACACAGGAGAGGGGATACACACAAAAGAGAGGAGGATAAACACAGGAGAGGGGATACACACAGGAGAAAGAAGGATACACACAAAAGAGAGGAGGATACACACAGGAGAAGGAGGATACACACACAGAGAGAGAGGAGGATACACACAGGAGAGAGGAGGATACACACAGGAGAGAGGAGAATACACAGGAGAGAGGGGATACACACAGGAGAAAGAGGATACACAGAGAGAAAGATACACAGGAGAGGAGAATACACAGGAGAGGGAATACACACAGGAGAGGAGGATACACACAGGAGAGAGGAGGATAAACACAGGAGAGGTGGATACACACAGGAGAGAAAGGTATACACAAAGGAGAGGGGGATACACACAGGAGAGAGGTGCGTTGACACAGGAGAAAGGAGGATACACACAGCAGAGAGGAGGCTACACACAGGAGAGAGGAGATACAGAGAGGAGAGTGGGGAATACACAAAGGAGAGAGAAGAAATACACACAGGAGAGAGGAATACACACAGGAGAAAGATACACAGGAGAGGAGATACACACAGGAGAAAAGGATACACAGGAGAAAGGATACACACAGGAGAGAGGATACACACAGGAGAGAAAAGGATACACACAGGAGAGAGGAGAATACACACAGAAGAAAGGAGGAAACATACAGGAGAGAGGAGGATACACACAGGAGAAAGAAGGATACACAAAGGAGAGGAGGATACACACACAGGAGAGAGAATACACACAGAGAGGATACACAGGAGAGAGAATACACAGGAGAGAAGAGGATACACACAGGAGAGGGGATACACAGAAGAGAGGAGGATAAACACAGGAGAGAGGAAGATACACACAGGAGACAGAAGGATACACACAGGAGAGGGGATACACACAGGAGAAAGAGGATACACACACAGGAGAGAGAAGAATACACACAGGAGAGAGGAATACACACAAAAGAGAGGAGGATACACACAGGAGAGAGGAAAATACACACAGGAGAGAGAAGAATACACACAGGAGAGAGAGGATACACACAGGAGAGAGGAGGATACACAGGAGAGAGGAATACACACAAAAGAGAGAAGGATACACACAGGAGAGAGAAGGATACACACAGGAGACAGAAGGATACACACAGGAGAGAGGGGATACACACAGGAGAGAGGGGGATACACACAGGAGAGAGGAAGATACACAGGAGAAAGGATACACAGAGAGAGGAGATACACAGGAGAGAGAGGATACACACAGGAGAAAGGGGATACACACAGGAGAGGAATACACAGGAGAGAGGAATACACACAGGAGAAAGGAGATACACAGGAGAAAGGAGGATACACAGGAGAGAAAATACACAGGAGAAAGGAGGATACACAAAGGAGAGAGGAGGATAAACACAGGAGAGAGAAGAATACACACAGGAGAGAGGGATACACACAGGAGAGAGAGGAGGATAAACACAGGAGAGAAAAGATACACACAGGAGAGAGGAGGATACAAACAGGAGAGAGGATACACACAGAGAGAAGGATACACACAGGAGAAAGGAGATACACACAGGAGAGGAATACACAGGAGAAAGGGGATACACACAGGAGAGAAAAGGATACACACACAGGAGAGATACACAGGAGAGGGATACACAGAGAGAGAAGGATACACACAAAAGAGAGGAGGATACACACAGGAGAGAAAAGGATACACACAGGAGTGGGGATACACACAGGAGAGGGGATACACACAGGAGAGAGGACACACAGGAGAGGTGGATACACACAGGAGGATACACAGGAGAGAAATACACACAGGAGAAAGGGGATACACACAGGAGAGGGGATACACACAGGAGAGAGGGGATACACACAGGAGAGGGGATACACACACAGAGAGAGGAGGATACACACACAGGAGAGGAGAATACACACAGGAGAGAGAATACACACAAAAGAGAGAGGATACACACAGGAGAGAGAGATACACACAGAAGAGAGGAGGATACACACAGGAGAGAGGAATACACACAGGAGAGAAAATACACACAGGAGAGAGGAGGATAAACACAGGAGAGAGAAGATACACACAGGAGAGAGGAGTATACACACAGGAGGGATACACACACAGGAGAGAGGAATACACACAGGAGAGAGAAGGATACACACAGGAGAGAGGAATACACACAGGAGAGAGGAGGATACACACAGGAGAGAAAAGGATACACACAAAGAGAGGAGGATACACACAGAAGAGAGGAGGATACACACAGGAGAAAGGAGGATACACAAAGGAGAGAGGAGGATACACACAGAAGAGAGGAGGATACACACAGGAGAGAGGAGTATACACACAGGAGAGGGGCATACACACAGGAGAAAGGGAGATTCTCACAGGAGCGTTGGATACATACAGGAGACAGGAAAATACACAGGAGAGAGGACACACAGGAGAGGGGATACACACAGGAGAGGAGAATACACACAGGAGGGATACACACAAAGAGAGGAGGATACACAGAAGAGGGGATACACACAGGAGAGAGGAAGATACACACAGGAGAGGAATACACACAGGAGAGAGGAGTATACACACAGGAGAGGAGAATACACACAGGAGGGATACACACAGGAGAAAAAATACACAGGAGAGAAAATACACACAAAGAGAGGAGGATAAACACAGGAGAGAGAAGGATACACACAGAAGAGAGGAGGATACACAAAGGAGAGAGGAGGATACACACAGGAGGATACACAGGAGAGAAAATACACAGGAGAGAGGAGGATAAACACAGGAGAGAGGAATACACAAAGGAGAGAGGATACACACACAGGAGAGAAAAGATACACACAGGAGAGAGGAGGATACACACAAAAGAGAGGAGGATACACACACAGGAGAGAAGAGGATACACACAGGAGAGGAGGATACACACAGGAGAGAGAGGATACACACAGGAGAGGAGATACACACAGAGAGAGGAAGATACACACAAAAGAGAGGAGGATACACAGGAGAGGAAATACACAGGAGAGGGGATACACACAGAAGAAAGGAGGATACACAAAGAGAGGAGGATACACAGGAGAAAGGATACACACACAGAGAGGAGGATACACAGAAGAGGGGATACACACAGGAGAAAAAATACACACAGAGAGGAGGATAAACACAGGAGAGAGGAGGATAAACACAGAAGAGAGGAGGATACACACAGGAGAAAGGGGATACACACAGGAGAGAAAAATACACACAGGTGAGAGGAGGATACACACAGGAGGATACACAGGAGAGATACACACAGAAAAGAGGAGGATACACACAGAAGAGGGGATACACAAAGGAGAAAGGATACACACAGGAGACAGGAAAATACACACAGGAGAGAGGGGATACACACAGGAGACAGGAAATACACACAGGAGAGAGAAGGATACACACAGGAGAGAGAAGGATACACAGGAGAAAGATACACACAGGAGAGGTGGATACACACAGGAGAGGAAGATACACACAGGAGAGAGGAGGATACACACAGGAGAGGAAGATACACACACAGGAGAAGGATACACAGAGGAGAGAGGATATACACAGGAGAGGGGATACACACACAGGAGAGGGGATACACAGGAGAGAGGAGAATACACACAGGAGACAGGAAAATACACACAGGAGAGAGGGGATACACACAGGAGAAAGGATACACACAGGAGAGAGAGATACACACAGGAGAGAGGAGAATACACACAGGAGGATACACAGGAGAGAGAGATACACACAGGAGAGAGGGGATACACAGAAGAGAGGGGATACACAGGAGAGAGGGGATACACACAGGAGAGAGAAAGATACACAAAGGAGAGGAGGATACACACAGGAGAAGGATACACAGGAGAGAGGGGATACACACAGGAGAGAGGAAGATACACACAGGAGGATACACAGGAGAAAAGGATACACACAGGAGAGAGGAGAATACACACAGGAGAGAGGAGGATACACACACAGGAGAGAGGGATACACAAAGGAGAGAGGAGGATACACACAGGAGAAAGAAATACACACAGGAGAAAAATACACAGAGAGGGGATACACAGGAGAGATACACACAGGAGAAAGGAGGATACACACAGGAGAGAGGAGAATACACACAGAGAGAGAGGATACACACAGGAGAGAGGGGATACACACAAAAGAGAGGAGGATACACACAGGAGAGAAGAAGATACACACACAGGAGGGGATACACAGGAGAGATACACAGGAGAAAAAAACACACAGGAATGAGGAGGATACACACTGGAGAGTAGAGGATACACACAGGAGAGAGGAAGATATGCACAGAAGAGGAAAGGATACACACAGGAGAAGAAGATACACACAGAAGAGAGGGGATAGGCACAGGAGAGAAGGATACACACAGAGAGAGGATACACACAGGAGAGAGGGGATACACACAGGAGAGGGGATACACACACAGAGAGAGGGGATACACAAAGGAGACAGGAGGATACACACAGGAGAGAGGAGGATACACACAGGAGAGAGGATACACACAGGAGGATACACAGGAGAGAGGATATACACAGGAGAGAGAAGAATACACACAGAAGAGAGGAGGATACACACAGGAGAGAGAAAGATACACACAGAGAGAGAAGGATACACACAGGTGAAGGGAGGATACACACAGGAGAGGAGGATACACACAGGAGAGAGGGGAATAAACACAGAAAAGAGAAGGATACACACAAGAGAGAGGAGGATACACACAGGAGAGAGGAAAATACACACAGGAGGAGGATACACACAGAAGAGGAAAGGATACACACAGGAGAGAGGATACACACAGGAGGATACACAGGAGAGGGATACACACAGGAGGGGATACACAGGAAAGAGGATACACAGAGAGAGGAGGATACACACAGAAGAGGAGGATACACACAGAAAAGAGGAGGATACACACAGGAGAGAGGAAGATACACACAGGAGAGGGGATACACACAGAGAGGAAGATACACACAGAAAAGAGGAGGATACACACAGGAGGGGATACACACACAGGAGAGAGGAGAATACACACAGAAGAGAGGAGGATACACACAGGAGAGAAAATACACAGGAGAGAAAATACACAGGAGAGAGGTGGATACACACAGGAGACAGGAGGATACACACAGGAGAGAAGAAGATACACAGGAGAGAAGAGGATACACAGAAGAGAGAAGGATACACACAGGAAAGCGGGATACACACAGAAGAGGGAAGGATACACACAAAAGAGAGGAGGATACACACAGGAGAGAGAAGGATACACACAGGAGAGAGAAGGATACACACACAGGAGAGAGGAGATACACACAGGAGAGGGGATACACACAGGAGAGGGGATACACACAGGAGAGAGGAGAATACACACAGGAGAAAGATACACACACAGAGAGGAGATACACACAGAGAGAGGGGATACACAGAAGAGAGGGGATACACACAGGAGAGAAGAGGATACACACAGGAGAGAGAAGGATACACACAGGAGAGGGATACACACACAGGAGAGAGAAAGATACACACAGGAGAGAGGAATACACACAGGAGAGAGAAAGATACACACAGAAGAGAGGGGATACACACAGGAGAGAGGAAGATACACACAGGAGAAGGAGAATACACACAGCAGAGAAAAGGATACACACAAAAGAGAGGAGGATACACACAGAAAAGAGGAGGATACAAACAGGAGAGAGGAAAATACACACAGGAGGAGGATACACACAGAAGAGGAAAGGATACACACAGGAGAGAGGATACACACAGGAGGATACACAGGAGAGGGATACACACAGGAGAGAGGAAAATACACACAAGAGAGAGGAGGATACACACAGAAGAGAGGAGAATAAACACAGAAGAGAGGAGGATACACACAGAAAAAAGGAAAATACACACAGGAGAGGGGATACACAAAAAGAGGAAGATACACACAGAAAAGAGGAGGATACACACAGGAGGGGATACACACACAGGAGAGAGGAGAATACACACAGAAGAGAGGAGGATACACACAGGAGAAAAATACACAGGAGAGAAAATACACAGGAGAGAGGTGGATACACACAGGAGACAGGAGGATACACACAGGAGAGAAGAAGATACACAGGAGAGGAAGATACACAGAAGAGGATACACAGGAGAGAGAAAGATACACACAGGAGGTAGGGGCATACACACCGGAGAGAGAAGGATACACACAGGGAAAGGAGGAGACACACAGGAGAGTGAAGGATACACCCAGGAGAGAGAAGGATACACACACAGGAGAGAGGAGATACACACAGGAGAGGGTGGATACACACAGGAGAGGGGATACACACAGAGAGAGGAGATACACACAGGAGAAAAGGATACACACACAGAGAGGAGATACACACAGAGAGAGGGGATACACAGAAGAGAGGGGATACACACAGGAGAGAGGTGGATACACACAGGAGAGAGAAGGATACACACAGGAGAGGAAGATACACACAGGAGAGAGGATACACACAGGAGAGAGGAGAATACACACAGGAGAGAGAGATACACAGAAGAGAGGAGGATAAACACAGGAGAGGAAAATACACACAGGAGAGAGAAGAATACACACAAAAGAGAGGAGGATACACACAGGAAAGGAGGATACACACAGGAGAGAGAAGGATACACACAGGAGAGAGGAAGATACACAGGAGGAGATACACAGGAGAAAGATACACACAGGAGAGAGGAGGATACACAGAGAGAGGGATACACACAGGAGAGAGGAGAATACACACAGGAGGGGATACACACAGGAGAAAGAAGGATACACACACAGGAGAGAGGAGAATACACAGGAGAAAGGATACACAGGAGAGGGTGGATACACACAGGAGGATACACAAGAGAGAGGAGGATATACACAGGAGAGAGGGGATACACACAGGAGAGAGGGGATACACACAGGAGAGAAGAAGATACACACAGGAGAGAGGAGATACACACAAGAGGAGGAAAATACACACAGGAGAGGAAGATACACACAGGAGAAAAGGATACACACACAGGAGAAAGGGATACACACAGAGAGAGGAGGATACACACAGGAGAGGGGATACACAGAAGAGAGGGGATACACACAGGAGGATACACAGGAGAGAAAATACACACAGAGAGAGGGGATACACACAGGAGAGAGGGATACACACACAGGAGAGAGGAGGACACACAGGAGAAAAGGATACACACAGGACAGAGGAGGATACACAGAAGAGGATACACAGGAGAGGGAATACACACAGGAGGATACACAGGAGAGAAAATACACACAGAGAGGATACACAGAGAGAGGGATACACACACAGGAGAGAGAAAATACACACAGGAGAGAGGGATACACAGGAGAGAAAAGGATACACACACAGGAGAGGGGATACACACAGAAGAGAGGGGATACACACAGGAGAGAAAATACACACAGGAGAGAGAAGAATACACACAGGAGAGAAAATACACAGGAGAGAATACACACAGGAAAGGAGGATACACACAGGAGAGAGAAGGATACACACAGGAGAGGAAGGATACACACAGGAGAGAGGAAGATACACACAAAAGAGAGGAGGATACACACAGGAGAGAGGAAGATACACACAGGAGAAAAGGATACACACAGGAGTGGGGATACACACAGAAGAGAGGAGGATATACACAGGAGAGAAAATACACACAGGAGAGGAAGATACACACAGGAGAGAGGAGGATATACACAGGAGAGAAGATACACACAGGAGAGAATACACACAGGAGAGAGGAGGATACACACAGAAGAGAGGGGATACACAGGAGAGAGGGGATACACACAGGAGAGAAAAGGATACACACAGGAGAGAGAAAGATACACACAGGAGAGAAAGATACACACAGAGAGGATACACAGGAGAGGAGATACACACAGGAGAAAGGGGATACACACAGGAGAAAGGGATACACAGGAGAGGGGATACACACAGGAGAGAGAAGGATACACAGGAGAGAGGTGGATACACACAGGAGAGAGAAAGATACACACAGGAGAGAGGAAAATACACACAGGAGAGGGTGGATACACACAGGAGACAGGAGGATACACAGGAGAAAGGATACACAGAGAGAGGGGATACACACAAGAGAGAGGGGATACACACACACAGGAGAGTTGGATACATACAGGAGAGAGGAGAATACACACAGGAGAGGGGATACATACAGGAGAGAGGATACACACAGGAGAGAGGGGATACACACAGGAGAGAAGAAGATACACACAGAAGAGAGGGGATACACACACACAGGAGAGAAAGATACACAGGAGAGAAAAGGATACACACAGGAGAGAGAAAGATACACACAGGAGAGGGGATACACACACAGGAGAGAAAAGGATACACACAGGAGAGGGATACACACAAGAGAGAGGATACACACAGGAGACAAGGAAATACACACAAGAGAGAGGGGATACACACAGGAGAGAGGATATACACAGGAGAGAAAAGGATACACACACAGGAGAGAATACACAGGAGAGATACACACAGGACAGAGGAGGATACACAGGAGAGAATACACAGGAGAGGGTGGATACACACAGGAGAGAGAAAAATACACACAGGAGAGGGGATACACACAGGAGAGAGGAAAATACACACAGGAGAGAGGATACACACAGGAGAGAGAAGAATACACACAAGAGAGAGGGGATACACAGGAGAAAAGGATACACACAGGAGAGAGGGATACACACAGGAGAAAGGGATACACACAGGAGAGAAAAATACACACAGGAGAGAGGAGGATACACACAGGAGAAAGAAGGATACACACAGGAGAGAGATACACACAGGAGGATACACACAGGAGAGAGGAGGATACACACAGGAGAGGAGGATACACACACAGGAGAGGGGATACACACAGGAGACAAGGAAATACACACAAGAGAGAGGGGATACATACAGGAGAGAGAAGATACACACACAGGAGAGAAAGGATACACACAGGACAGAGGAGGATACACAGAAGAGAGGGGATACACACAGGAGAGAGAAAATACACAGGAGAGAAGGGGATACACACAGGAGAGAGGAAAATACACACAGGAGAGAGGGATACACACAGGAGAGAAAAGGATACACACACAGGAGAGGGGATACACACAGGAGAGAATACACACAGGAGGGATACACACAGGAGAGAAAATACACACAGGAGAGAGAAGGATACACACAGGAGACAAGGAAATACACACAGGAGAGAAGAAGATACACACAGGAGAGAGAAGAATACACACAGGAGAGAGGGGATACATACAGGAGAGAGGAGGACACACAGGAGAGAGGAGGATACACAGAGAAGAGAGGAAGATACACACAGGAGAGAGAAGAATACACACAGGAGAGGGGATACACACAGAAGAGAGGAGGATATACACAGGAGAGAAAATACACACAGGAGAGAGGGGATACATACAGGAGAGAGGGGATACACACAGGAGAGAAAAGGATACACACAGAAGAGAGGAGGATACACACAGAAGAGAGGATACACACAGGAGAGAGGTGGATACACACAGGAGAGAAAAGGATACACAGGAGAGAAGAAGATACACACAGGAGAGAAAATACACACACAGGAGAGAGGATACACACACAGGAGAAAGGAGGATACACAGGAGAAAGGGGATACACACAGGAGAGGAGATACACACAGAGAGAGGAGGATAAACACAGGAGAGAAAAGGATACACACAGGAGAGAGAAGGAAACACACAGGAGAGAGAGAATACACACAGGAGGATACACAGGAGAGGGTGGATACACACAGGAGAGAATACACAGGAGAGAGGAAATACACACAGGAAAGAGAGGGGATACACACAGGAGACAAGGAAATACACACAGGAGAGAGGGTATACACACAGGAGAGGGGTATACACACAGGAGAGAAAAGGATACACACACAGGAGAAAAGGATACACACAGGACAGAGGAGGATACACAGAAGAGAGGGGATACACACAGGAGAGAGAAAATACACACAGGAGGATACACAGAGAGAGGGGATACACACAGGAGAGAGAAAAATACACAAAGGAGGGAGGGATACAAACATGTGAGAAAAAAATACACACAAAGGAGAGAGGGCATACACACAGAAGAGGGGATACACACAGGAGAGAAAATACACACAGGAGAGAGAAGGATACACAGGAGAAAGGATACACACAGGAGAGAAAATACACAGGAGAGAAGATACACACAGGAGAGAGAAGGATACACACAGGAGAGGGGGGATACATACAGGAGAGAGGAAGACACACAGGAGAGAGGAGGATACTCAGAGAAGAGAGGAAGATACACACAGAAGAAAAAAGGATACACACAGGAGAGGGGATACACACAGGAGAAAGGGGATACACACAGGAGAGAAAATACACACAGAGAGGGGATACATACAGGAGAGAGGGCATACACACAGGAGAGAAAAGGATACACACAGAAGAGGAGGATACACACAGGAGAGAGATACACACAGAGAGGATACACAGGAGAGGGGATACACACAGGAGAGAAAAGGATACACACAGGAGAGAGGAGATACACACAGGAGAGAGATACACACACAGGAGAGAGGGGATACACAAAGAGAGGAGGATACACACAGGAGAAAGGGATACACACAGGAGAAAAGGATACACAGGAGAAAGGGGATACACAGAAGAGAGGAGGATAAACACAGGAGAGAAAAGGATACACACAGGAGAGAGGAGGAAACAAACAGGAGAGAGAGAATACACACAGAGAAGGATACACAGGAGAGGAGCATACACACAGGAGAGAGAATACACAGGAGAGAGGAAATACACACAGGAAAGAAAGGTGTTACACACAGGAGAGAGGGGATACACAGGAGAAAGGATACACAGGAGAAGGATACACACAGGAGAGAGGAGGATACACACAGGAGAGAGAAGGAAACACACAGGAGAGAGGAGAGTACACACAGGAGAGGAGCATACACACAGGAGAGAGGAGGATACACAGGAGAGTTGGATACATACAGGAGACAGGAAAATACACACAGGAGAGAGGGATACACACAGGAGAGGGGATACACACAGAAGAGAGGGGATACACACACAGGAGAGAGGAAATACACACAGGAGAGAGAAGGATACACACAGGAGAGAGGAGGATACACATAGGAGAGAGGAAGATACACACAAGAAAGAGAAAGATACACACAGGAGAAAGGAGGATACACACAGGAGAGAGGAGAATACACACAGGAAAGAAAGGTGTTACACACAGGAGAGAGAGGAATACACACAGGAGAGAGGGTATACACACAGGAGAGGTGGATACACAAAGGAGAGAGGAGGATACACACACAGAGAGAGGAGGATACACAGGAGAGATACACACAGAGGAGGATACACACAGGAGAGGATACACAGGAGAGGGGATACACACAGGAGAGAAAAGGATACACAGGAGAGAAAGATACACACAGGAGAGAGGATAAACACAGGAGAAAAGGATACACAGGAGAGAGGGCATACACACAGGAGAAAGGGGATACACACAGGAGAAAGGGGATACACACAGGAAAGGGTGATACACACAAGAGAGAGAAGGAAACACACAGGAGAAAAGGATACACACAGGAGAGAGGAGGAAACAAACAGGAGAGAGAGATACACACAAGAGAGAGGGGTATACACACAGGAGAAAGGGGATACACACAGGAAAGAAAGGTGTTACACACAGGAGAGAGGAGGATAAACACAGAAAAGTGGAGGAATACACACAGGAGAGAGGAGGATACACACAGGAGAGAGAAGGATACACACAGGAAAGAAAGGTGTTACACACAGGAGAGGAGATACACAGGAGAGGAGCATACACACAGGAGGATACACAGGAGAGGGGATACACACAGGAGAGTTGGATACATACAGGAGACAGGAAATACACACAGGAGAGAGGAGATACACAGGAGAGTTGGATACATACAGGAGACAGGAAAATACACACAGGAGAGAGGAGATACACACAGGAGAAAGAGATACACACAGGAGAGAAGATACACACAGGAGGGGATACACAGAGGAGAGAGGAAGATACACAAAGGAGAGAGGAGGATAAACACAGGAGAGGGGATACATACAGGAGAGAGGGCATACACACAGGAGAGAGGAGGACACACACAGGAGAGAGGAGGATACACACAGGAGAGAGGGGATACACACAGGAGAGAGGATACACACAAGAGAGAGAATGATACACACAGGAGGATACACAGGAGAGGATACACACAGGAGAGGAGATACACACAGGAGAGAGGGGATACACAGGAGAAAGGGATACACACAGGAGAAAGGGATACACACAGGAGAGAGGGCATACACACAGGAGAGAGGAGGATACACACAGGAGAGAGGAGGAAACAAACAGGAGAGAGGAGATACACACAAAGAGAGAGGGGATACACACAGGAGAAAAAGGTGATACACACAGGAAAGAAAGGTGTTACCCACAGGAGAGAGGAGGAAACACACAGGAGAGAATACACAGGAGAGGGATACACACAGGAGAAAGGAGGATACACAGAGGAGAGAGGAGGATACACAAAGGAGAGAGGAGGATATACACAGGAGAGAGTGGGATACACACAGGAGAGAGGGGAATACACACAGGAGAGAGTGGGATACACACAGAGAGGAGATACACAGGAGAAAGGATACACAGGAGAGAGGAGATACACACACAGGAGAGAGGGATACACACAGGAGAGAGGGTATACACACAGGAGAGGGGATACACACAGGAGAGAGAGATCCAAACAGGAGAGAGGGGAATACACACAAGAGAGAGGGCATACACACAGGAGAGAGGATACACAGGAGAGAAAGATACACATAGGAGAGAGGAAGATACACAAAGAGAGGAGGATACACACAGAGAGAGGATACACACAGGAGAGAGGAAATACACACAGGAAAGAAAGGGGATACACACAGGAGAGAGGATACACACAGGAGAGAGGAGGATACACAGAGAGAGGGATACACACACAGAGAGAGGGGATACACACAGGAGAGAAAGGTGATACACACAGGAAAGAAAGGTGTTACACACAGAAGAGAAGAGGATACACACAGGAGAGGAAATACACACAGGAGGGATACACACAGGAGAAAGGAGGATACACACAGAGAGGAGGATACACACAGGAGAGAGGAGAATACACACAGGAGAGGGGATACACAGGAGAGAGGAATACACACAGGAGAGTTGGATACATACAGGAGAGAGGAAATACACACAGGAGGATACACACAGGAGGGATACACACAGGAGAGAGGAGGATACACAGAGAGGAGATACACACACAGGAGAAAGGAGGATACACACAGGAGAGAGGGGATACACACAGAAAGAGGATACACACAGAGAGGATACACACACAGGAGAGAGGAGGATACACAGAAGAGAGGAGGATACACAGGAGAGGGGATACACAGGAGAGAAAGGTGATACACACAGGAGAAAGAGGATACACAGGAGGATACACAGAAGAGAGGAGGATACACACAGGAGAGAGGAGATACACAGAGAGAGGAGATACACACAGGAGAGAGAATACACAGGAGAGAAAAATACACACAGGAGGGGATACACACAGGAGAGGGGATACACACAGGAGGATACACAGGAGAGAGAAGATACACAGGAGAGAGAAGGATACACACAGGAGAGAGAGGAGGATACACACAGGAAAGAAAGGTGTTACCCACAGGAGAGAGATACACACAGGAGAGAGAAGGATACACACAGGAGAGAGGGAATACACACAGGAGGATACACAGGAGAGGGGATACACACAGAAGAGAGGAGGATACACACAGGAGAGAGAAGGATACACACAGGAGAGAGAAGGATACAAACAGGAGAGAGGAATACACACAGGAGAGAGGGGATACACAGGAGAGAAGATACACAGGAGAGGATACACACAGGAGAGAGGGGATACACACAGGAGGATACACAGGAGAAAGGATACACACACAGGAGAGAGAAGGATACACACAGGAGAGAGAAAGATACACACAGGAGGATACACAGAGAGAGGGATACACACAGGAGAGTGGAGGATACACACACAGGAGAGGGGATACACACAGGAGAGAAAGGTGATACACACAGGAGAGAAGAATACACAGAGGAGAGAGGGTATACACACAGGAGAGAGGGCATACACACAGGAGAGAGGGGATACACACAGGAGAGTGGGATACACACAGGAGAGAGAAAATACACACAGGAGAGAGGAAATACACACAGGAGAGAGGGGATACACACAGAAGAGAGGATACACACACAGGAGAGAGGGAATACACACAGGAGAGAGATACACAGGAGAGGGGATACACACAGGAGAGAGGGGATACACATAGGAGAGAGGAAGATACACACAGGAGAGAGAAAATACACACAGGAGAGGGGATACACACAGAGAGAGGGGATACACACAGGAGGATACACAGAGAGAGGGGATACACACAGGAGAAAGGGGATACACACAGGAGAGGGGATACACACACAGGAGAGAGGAGGATACACAGGAGAAAGGAGGATACACACAGGAGAGGAGGATACACAGAGGAGAGAGGGTATACACACAGGAGAGAGGATACACACACAGGAGAGAGGAGGACACACAGGAGAGGGGATACACACAGGAGAGAGGAAGATACACAGGAGAGGAGATACACACACAGGAGAGGGGATACACAGGAGAGAGGGTATACACACAGGAGAGGAGGATACACACAGGAGAGAGAGGATACACACAAAAGAGAGGAGGATACACACAGGAGAGATACACACAGGAGGGATACACACAGGAGAGAGAAAATACACACAGGAGAGAGAGGATACACAGAAGAGAGGAGGATACACACAGGAGAAAGGAGGATACACACAGGAGAGGGGATACACACACAGAGAGAGGAGGATAAACACAGGAGAGAGGGATACACACAAAAGAGAGGATACACACACAGGAGAGGGGATACACACAGGAGAGGAGGATACACACAGGAGAGAGAAGGATACACACAGGAGAGAGGAGGATACACACAGGAGAGAGGAGGATACACACACAGGAGAGAAGAGGATACACACACAGAGAGAGGAGGATACACAGGAGAGAGGAGAATACACACAGGAGAGAGGATACACACAGGAGAGAAGATACACACAGAGAGAGGGGATACACACAGGAGAGAGAAAATACACACAGGAGAGAGGGATACACACAGAGAGAGGGGATACACACACAGGAGAGAGGAAATACACACAGGAGAGAAAAGGATACACAGGAGAGGAAATACACACAGGAGAGAGGAGGATACACAGGAGAGGATACACAGGAGAGGAATACACACAGGAGAGAGAGGATACACACAGAGAGGATACACAGAGAGAGAGGATACACACAGGAGAGAGGAGATACACACAGGAGAGAGAAAGATACACACAGGAGAGGAGGATACACAGGAGAGAGGAAGATACACACAGGAGAGAAGAGGATACACACAGGAGAGGGGATACACACACAGGAGAGTGGGATACACACAGGAGAGGGGATACACAGAGAGGATACACAGGAGAGAGGAATACACACAGGAGAGAGGAAGATACACACAGGAGAGGAGGATACACATAGGAGAGAGGAAGATACACACAGGAGAGGAGGATACACACAGAAGAGGAGGATACACACAGGAGGATACACAGGAGAGAGGGATACACACAGGAGAAAAAGAATACACACAGGAGAGAGGAGGATACACACAGGAGAGAGGGATACACAGGAGAGAAAATACACACAGAGAGGGGATACACACAGAAGAGAGGAGGATAAACACAGGAGAGAGAAGGATACACACAGGAGAGAGGAGGATAAACACAGGAGAGGGGATACACACAGGAGAGGGGATACACACAGAAGAGAGGAGGATAAACACAGGAGAGAGGGGATACACAGGAGAGAGGAAGATACACACAGGAGAGAGGAGTATACACACAGGAGAGAGGAGAATACACACAGGAGAGATGGAGGATACACACAGAAGAGAGGAGGATAAACACAGGAGAGAGGGGATACACAGGAGAGAGGAAGATACACACACAGGAGAGAGAAGGATACACACAGGAGAAAGGAGGATACACAGGAGACAGGAGGATACACAGAGAGAGGGATACACACAGAGAGAGGAGGATACACACAGGAGAGGGGATACACACACAGAGAGAGGAGGATGCACACAGGAGAGAGGAAATACACACAGGAGAGAGGATATACACAGGAGAGAGAAAATACACACAGGAGAAAGGAGGATACACACAGGAGAGAAGAGGATACACACAGGAGAGAGGGGATACACACAGGAGAGAAAATACACACAGAGAGGGGATACACAGGAGAGGGGATACACACACAGGAGAGAGAAAATACACACAGGAGAAAAAGAATACACACAGGAGAAAAAGAATACACACAGGAGAGGGGATACACAGGAGAGGATACACAAAGGAGAGAGGAGGATAAACACAGGAGAGAGGAAGATACACACACAGGAGAGAGGAGTATACACACAGGAGAGAGGAGAATACACACAGAGAGGATACACAGGAGAAAGGAGGATACACACAGGAGAGAGAAGATACACACACAGGAGAGAGAAGGATACACAGAGAGGGGATACACAGGAGAAAGGAGGATACACACACAGGAGAGGGGATACACAGAGGAGAGAGGAGGATGCACACAGGAGAGAGGAGAATACACACAGGAGAGAGGGGATACACACAGAAGAGAGGGGATACACACAGGAGAAAAAGAATACACACAGAGAGGATACACAGAGAGAGGGATACACACAGGAGAAAGGAGGATACACACAGAGAGGATACACAGGAGAGAGGAGATACACACACAGAGAGGGGATACACAGGAGAAAGGATACACAGGAGAGAAAAGGATACACACAGGAGAGAGGAGGATGCACACAGGAGAGAGGAGAATACACACAGGAGGGGATACACAGAGAGAGGGATACACACAGGAGAGGGGATACACACAGGAGAGAGGAGAATACACACAGGAGAGAAGAGGATACACAGGAGACAGGAGGATACACAGGAGAGAGGAGAATACACACAGGAGAGAGAAGGATACACACAGGAGAGAGAGAAGAATACACACAGGAGAGGAAATACACACAGGAGAGAGGAGGATACACAGGAGAGAAGAGGATACACACATGAGAGAGATGGATACACACAGGAGAGAGGAGTATACACACAGCAGAGTGGAGGATACACACAGGAGAGAGGGATACACACAGAGAGGGGATACACAGGAGAGAAAGATACACACAGGAGAAAAAGAATACACACAGGAGAGAGGAGGATACACACAGGAGAGGGGATACACACACAGGAGAAAGGATACACACAGGAGAGATGGAGGATACACACAGGAGAGGAGATACACACAGGAGAGAGGAGTATACACACAGCAGAGAGGAGGATAAACACAGGAGAGAAGAGGATACACAGGAGAAAAAGAATACACACAGGAGAGAGATACACACAGGAGGAGATACACAGGAGAGGAAATACACACAGGAGAGAGGAAGATACACAAAGGAGAGAGGAGGATAAACACAGGAGAGAGGAAGATACACACAGGAGAGAGGGGATACACACAGAAGAGAGGAGGATACACAAAGGAGAGAGGAGGATGCACACAGGAGAGAGGAGGATAAACACAGGAGAGGGGATACACACAGGAGAGAGGAGGATAAACACAGGAGAGAGGAGGATACACACAGGAGAGAGGAAGATACACACAGGAGAGAGGAGATACACACAGAGAGAGGGGATACACACACAGGAGAGGAATACACACAGGAGAGAGGGGATACACAGGAGAAAAAGAATACACACAGGAGAAAGGAGGATACACACAGGAGAGAAGAGGATACACACAGGAGAGGGGATACACACAGGAGAGAAAATACACACAGAAGAGGATACACAGGAGAAAGGGGATACACACAGGAGAGAGAAGGATACACACACAGGAGAGAGAAAATACACACAGGAGAGAGGAGTATACACACAGGAGAGAGGGGATACACACACAGGAGAGAGGAGGATAAACACAGGAGAGAGGAAGATACACACACAGGAGAGAGGAGTATACACACAGGAGAGGGGATACACAGGAGAAGGATACACAGGAGAAAGGAGGATACACACAGGAGAGGATACACAGGAGAGAGAAGATACACACAAAGAGAGGAGGATACACACAGGAGAAAGGAGGATACACACACAGGAGAGAGGGATACACAGGAGAGAGGAGAATACACACAGGAGAGAGGAGAATACACACAGAGAGAGGGATACACAGGAGAGAGAAGAATACACACAGGAGAGGGGATACACACAGGAGAGAGAAGGATAAACACAGGAGAGAGGAGGATACACACAGAAGAGAGGAGGATACACACAGGAGAGAGGAGATACACACAGAGAGAGGGGATACACACAGGAGAGAGGAGAATACACACAGGAGAGGAAGATACACAGGAGAAAGGGGATACACACAGGAGAGAGGAGATACACACAAGAGAGAGGAGGATACACAGAGAGGGGATACACAGGAGAAAGGAGGATACACACAGGAGAGAGGGGATACACACAAGAGAGAGGAGGATACACACACAGGAGAGAGGAGAATACACACAGGAGAGAGGGGATACACACACAGGAGGGGATACACAGAGAGGAGATACACAGGAGAGAGATACACACAGGAGGAAAAGGAATAAACACAGGAGAGAGGTGGATACACACAGGAGAGAGGAGGATAAACACAGGAGAAAGGAGGATACACACAGAAGAGAGGAGGATATACACAGGAGAGAGGGGATACACACAGGAGAGAGGAAAATACACACAGGAGAGAGGGGATACACACACAGGAGAGAGGAATACACACAGGAGAGAGAGGATACACACACAGGAGAGAGGAAGATACACACAAAGAGAGGAGGATACACACAGGAGAGAGGAGTATACACACAGGAGAGAGGAGATACACACAGGAGAGTGGGGCATACACACAGGAGAGAGGAAATACACACAGGAGAGGAAGATACACAGGAGAAAGGGGATACACACAGGAGAGAGGGGATACACACAGGAGAGAAAGATACACACAGGAGGAGGATACACAAAGGAGAGAGGAGGATACACACAGGAGACAGGAGGATACACACAGGAGAGAGGACACACAGGAGAGTGGGGCATACACACAGGAGAGAGGAAATACACACAGGAGAGAGAGATACACACAGGAGAGAGGAAAATACACACAGGAGAGAGGAATACACACAGGAGAGGGGATACACAGGAGAGAGGGATACACAGGAGAGAGGAATACACACAGGAGAGGATACACACAGGAGAGTGGGGCATACACACAGGAGAAGGATACACAGGAGAGAGGAGAATACACAGGAGAGAGGAAGATACACACAAAAGAGAGGAGGATACACGCAGGAGAGAGGAGGATATACACAGGAGAGAGGAGGATACACACACAGGAGAGAGGGGATACACACAGAAGAGAGGATACACAGAGAGGAGATACACAGGAGAGAGGAAGATACACACAGAAGAGAGGAGGATACACAGGAGAGAGGAAGATACACACAAAAGAGAGGAGGATACACAGGAGAGAGGAGGATACACACAGGAGAGAGGAGAATACACACAAGAGAGAGGAAAATACACACAGGAGAGAGGGGATACACACAGGAGAGAGGGGATACACACAGGAGAGAGAAGGATAAACACAGGAGAGAGGGATACACACAGGAGAGAGAAGATACACACAGGAGAGAGGAGGATACACACAGAGAGAGGAGGATAAACACAGGAGAGAGGGATACACAGGAGAGAAGATACACAGGAGAGAAGATACACACAGGAGAGAGGAAGATACACACAAAAGAGAGGAGGATACACAGGAGAGAGAGATACACAGGAGAGAGGAGAATACACACAGGAGAGGGGATACACACACAGGAGAGAGGAGATACACACAGGAGAGAGAAGGATACACACAGAGAGGATACACACAGGAGAAGGATACACACAGGAGAGAGGAGGATAAACACAGGAGAGAGAAGGATACACACAGGAGAGCGTGGGATACACACAGGAGAGGGGATACACACAGGAGAGAGAAGGATACACACAGGAGAAAGGAGGATACACACAGGAGAGAAAGATACACACAGGAGAGGATACACAGGAGAGAGGAGATACACACAGGAGAGAGGAAGATACACACAGGAGAGAGGAGGATAAACACAGGAGAGAGGAGGATACACACAGGAGAGAGAAGGATACACACAGGAGAGAGGAAGATACACACAGGAGAGAGGAAGATACACACAGGAGAGAGGAGATACACACAGGAGAAAGGAGGATACACAGGAGAGAGAAGGATACACAGGAGAAAGGATACACACAGGAGAGAGGGGATACACAGGAGAGAGATACACAGGAGAGGGGATACACACAGGAGAGAGGAAGATACACACAGAGAGAGGAGGATACACACAGGAGAGAGAAGATACACACAGGAGAGAGGAGGATACACAGAGAGAGAGGATACACAAAGAGAGGAGGATACACACAGGAGAGGGGATACACACAGGAGAGAGGGGATACACACAGGAGAAAGGATACACACAGAGAGAGGGGATACACACAGAGAGAGGATACACAGGAGAGAGATACACAGGAGAGAGAAGGATACACACAGGAGAGAGAAGGATACACACAGGAGAGAGGATACACAGGAGAAAGGAGGATACACACAGAGAGGATACACAGGAGAGAGATACACAGGAGAGAGGAATACACACAGGAGAGAGGAGGATACACACAGGAGAGAGGAGGATACACACAGGAGAGAGGGGATACACACAGGAGAGAGAAGGATACACACAGGAGAGAGAAGATACACACAGGAGAAAGGAGGATACACACAGGAGAGAGGGGGATACACACAAAGAGAGGAGGATAAACACAGGAGAGAGGAGGATACACAGGAGAAAGGATACACACAGGAGAGGGGATACACACAGGAGAAAGGATACACACAGAGAGAGAGGATACACACAGAAGAGAGGAGGATACACACAGGAGAGGAGATACACAGGAGAGGATACACAGGAGAGAGGATACACACACAGGAGAGGGGATACACACAGGAGAGAGGGGATACACACAGGAGAGAGGGGATACACACAGGAGAGAGGGGATACACACAGGAGAGAGAGGATACACACACAGGAGAGAGAAGGATACACACAAAGAGAGGAGGATACACACAGGAGAGAGGAAGATACACACAGGAGAGAGGGGATACACACAGGAGAGAGGGGATACACACAAAGAGAGGAGGATACACACAGGAGAGAGGAGGATACACACAGGAGAGAGGAATACACACAGGAGAGAGGAATACACACAGGAGAGAGGAGGATACACACAATAAAGAGGAAGATACACACAGAAGAGAGTAGGATACACAAAGGCGAGAGAAGGGATACACACAGGAGAAAGGATACACACAGGAGAGAGAAGATACACACAGGAGAAAGGGGATACACACAGGAGAGAGGAGGATACACACACAGGAGAGAAGGATACACACAGGAGAGGAGATACACAGGAGAGAGGAATACACACAGGAGAGGAGGATACACACAGGAGAGAGAAGGATACACACAGGAGAGGATACACACACAGGAGAGGATACACAGGAGAGGGGATACACACAGGAGAGGAGGATACACACAGGAGAGAGGGGTAGACACAGGAGAAAGGAGGATACACACAGAAGAGAGGAGGATACACACAGGAGAGAGGAGATACACACACAGGAGAGAGGGATACACACAGAGAGAGGAGGATAAACACAGGAGAGGGGATACACAGGAGAGGATACACAGGAGAGAGGGATACACACAAAGAGAGGAGGATACACACAGAGAGGATACACAGGAGAGGGGATACACACAGGAGAGAGGGGATACACACAGGAGAGAGGAAGATACACACAGGAGAGAGAAGGATACACACAGAGAGAGGAGGATACACAGGAGAGAGGAGAATACACACAGGAGAGATACACACAGGAGAGGGGATACACACAGGAGAGAAGGATACACAGGAGAGGATACACACAGGAGAGATACACACAGGAGAGGGGATACACACAGGAGAAAGGAGGATACACACAGGAGAGGGGATACACACAGAAGAGAGGAGGATACACACAGGAGAGAGGAGGATACACACAGGAGAGAGGAGGATACACACAGGAGAGAGAAGGATACACACAGGAGAGAGGAGGATACACAGGAGAAAGGAGGATACACACAGGAGAGAGGAATACACACAGGAGAGGAGATACACAGGAGAGAGGAATACACACAGGAGAGAGAAGATACACACAGGAGAGGAGGATACACACAAAGAGAGGAGGATACACACAGGAGAGAGAAGGATACACACAGAAGAGAGGAGGATACACACAGGAGAGAGGAAGATACACACAGAAGAGAGGAGGATACACACAGGAGAGAGGAGAATACACACAGAGAGGATACACAGGAGAGGAGGATACACACAGGAGAGAGGAAGATACACACAGGAGAGAGGGGATACACACAGGAGAGAGGAAGATACACACAGGAGAGAGGAGGATACACACAGGAGAGAGAAGGATACACACAGGAGAAAGGAGGATACACACAGGAGAGAGGAAGATACACACAGGAGAGAGGAGGATACACACAGGAGAGAGGAGAATACACACAGGAGAAAGGAGGATACACACAGGAGAAAGGAGGATACACACACAGGAGAGGGGATACACACAGGAGAGAGGAAGATACACACAGGAGAGAGGAGGATACACAAAGGAGAGAGAAGGATACACACAGGAGAGGGGATACACACAGGAGAGAGGGGATACACACAGGAGAGAGAAGGATACACACAGAGAGAGAGGATACACAAAGAGAGGAGGATACACAAAGGAGAGAGAAGGATACACACAGAGAGGATACACAGGAGAAAGGAGGATACACACAGGAGAGAGGAGGATACACAGGAGAAAGGAGGATACACACAGGAGAGAGGAATACACACAGGAGAGAGGAGGATACACACACAGGAGAGAGGAATACACACAGGAGAGAGGGGATACACACAGGAGAGAGGAGGATACACACAGGAGAGAGGAGAATACACACAGGAGAAAGGAGGATACACACAGAAGAGAGGAGGATACACACACAGGAGAGGAGGATACACACAGAAGAGAGGAGGATACACACAGAGAGGATACACAGGAGAGGGGATACACACAGGAGAGAGGGGATACACACAGGAGAGAGGGGATACACAGGAGAGGAGATACACAGGAGAGGGGATACACACAGGAGAGGATACACAGGAGAGAAGGATACACACAGGAGAGAGGATACACACAGAGAGGATACACAGGAGAGGGGATACACACAGGAGAGAGGGGATACACACAGGAGAAAGGGGATACACACAGGAGAGAGGATACACACAGGAGAGAGAAGGATACACACAAAGAGAGGAGGATACACACAGGAGAGAGGAAGATACACACAGGAGAGAGAAGGATACACAGGAGAGAGAAGGATACACACAGAGAGAGAGGATACACACAGGAGAGAGGAGGATACACACAGAGAGAGAGGATACACACACAGGAGAGGGGATACACACAGAGAGGATACACAGGAGAGAGGATACACACAGGAGAGAGGAGGATACACACAGAGAGGAGGATACACACAGGAGAGAGATACACAGGAGAGGAGATACACACAGGAGAAAGGGGATACACACAGGAGAGGATACACAGGAGAGGGGATACACACAGGAGAAAGGGGATACACACAGGAGAGAGGAGGATACACACAGGAGAGAGGAAGATACACACAGGAGAAAGGAGGATACACACAGGAGAGGGGATACACACAGGAGAGGGGATACACAGGAGAGGATACACAAAGGAGAGAGAAGGATACACACAGGAGAGAGAAGGATACACACAGGAGAGGGGATACACACAGAGAGGATACACAGGAGAAAGGAGGATACACAGGAGAGAGGAGAATACACACAGGAGAGGGGATACACACAGAGAGGATACACAGGAGAAAGGAGGATACACACAGGAGAGAGGAGGATACACACAGGAGAGAGGAGATACACACAGAAGAGAGGAGGATACACACAGGAGAGAGGAGATACACAGGAGAGAGGAGATACACACAGGAGAGAGGAGGATACACACACAGGAGAGAGGAATACACACAGGAGAGAGAGGATACACAGGAGAGAGGAGGATACACACAGGAGAGAGGAAGATACACACAGGAGAAAGGGGATACACACAGGAGAGAGGAGAATACACACAGAGAGGAGGATACACAAAGAGAGGAGGATACACAAAGGAGAGAGAAGGATACACACAGGAGAGAGAAGATACACACAGGAGAGAGAAGGATACACACAGGAGAGAGAAGGATACACACAGGAGAAAGGAGGATACACACACAAGAGAGAAGGATACACACAGGAGAGAGGGGATACACACAGGAGAGAGGGGATACACACAGGAGAAAGGGGATACACACAGAGAGGATACACAGGAGAAAGGAGGATACACACACAGGAGAGAGGAGGATACACACAGGAGAGAGGAAGATACACACAGGAGAAAGGAGGATACACACAGGAGAGGGGATACACACAGGAGAAAGGGGATACACACAGGAGAGAGGAGGATACACACAGGAGAGGGGATACACACAGGAGAGAGGAGGATACACACAGGAGAGAGGAAGATACACACAGGAGAGAGGGGATACACACAGGAGAAAGGAGGATACACACAGGAGAAAGGGGATACACACAGAGAGGATACACAGGAGAAAGGGGATACACACAGGAGAGAGGAGATACACACAGAGAGGATACACAGGAGAGAGGAATACACACAGGAGAGAGGAGGATACACACAGGAGAGAGGAGGATACACACAGGAGAGAGGAAGATACACACAGGAGAAAGGGGATACACACAGGAGAGAGGAGAATACACACAGAGAGGAGGATACACAAAGAGAGGAGGATACACAAAGGAGAGAGAAGGATACACACAGGAGAGAGGAAGATACACACAGGAGAGAGAAGGATACACACAGGAGAGAGAAGGATACACACAGGAGAAAGGAGGATACACACACAGGAGAGAATAATACACACCTGGGGCAGTGTCAGGAGTCTATTTCATATAGACACTCATTCAGAGATTCACTGAATAATACACACCTGGGGCAGTGTCAGGAGTCTATTTCATATGGCCAAAGTTTCAGAGCCTCAGTGAATAATGCACACCAGGGTAATAGTCGAGCATTTTTATATGGCCACAAAATCAAAGCCTGAGTGAGTAATACACACCTGGGGCAGTGTCAGGAGTCTATTTCATGTAGACACATATTCAGAGCCTCAGTGAATAATGCACACCAGGGTAATAGTCGAGCATTTTTATATGGCCACTCATTCAGAGAATCACTAAATAATGCACACCTGTGGAGTAGCCAGGAGTCTATTTCATATAGACACTCATTCAGAGAATCACTAAATAATGCACACCAGGGTAATAGTCGAGCATTTTTATATGGCCACTCATTCAGAGAATCACTAAATAATGCACACCAGGGTAATAGTCGAGCATTTTTATATGGCCACAAAATCAAAGCCTGAGTGAGTAATACACACCTGGGGCAGTGTCAGGAGTCTATTTCATATAGACACTCATTCAGAGATTCACTGAATAATACACACCTGGGGCAGTGTCAGGAGTCTATTTCATGTAGACACATATTCAGAGCCTCAGTGAATAATGCACACCAGGGTAATAGTCGAGCATTTTTATATGGCCACTCATTCAGAGATTCACTGAATAATACACACCTGGGGCAGTGTCAGGAGTCTATTTCATGTAGACACATATTCAGAGCCTCAGTGAATAATGCACACCTGTGGAGTAGCCAGGAGTCTATTTCATGTAGACACATATTCAGAGCCTCAGTGAATAATGCACACCAGGGTAATAGTCGAGCATTTTTATATGGCCACAAAATCAAAGCCTGAGTGAGTAATACACACCTGGGGCAGTGTCAGGAGTCTATTTCATATAGACACTCATTCAGAGATTCACTGAATAATACACACCTGGGGCAGTGTCAGGAGTCTATTTCATATAGACACTCATTCAGAGATTCACTGAATAATACACACCTGGGGCAGTGTCAGGAGTCTATTTCATATAGACACTCATTCAGAGAATCACTAAATAATGCACACCAGGGTAATAGTCGAGCATTTTTATATGGCCACAAAATCAAAGCCTGAGTGAGTAATACACACCTGGGGCAGTGTCAGGAGTCTATTTCATGTAGACACATATTCAGAGCCTCAGTGAATAATGCACACCAGGGTAATAGTCGAGCATTTTTATATGGCCACTCATTCAGAGAATCACTAAATAATGCACACCAGGGTAATAGTCGAGCATTTTTATATGGCCACAAAATCAAAGCCTGAGTGAGTAATACACACCTGGGGCAGTGTCAGGAGTCTATTTCATATGGCCAAAGTTTCAGAGCCTCAGTGAATAATGCACACCAGGGTAATAGTCGAGCATTTTTATATGGCCACTCATTCAGAGAATCACTAAATAATGCACACCAGGGTAATAGTCGAGCATTTTTATATGGCCACAAAATCAAAGCCTGAGTGAGTAATACACACCTGGGGCAGTGTCAGGAGTCTATTTCATATAGACACTCATTCAGAGATTCACTGAATAATACACACCTGGAGAATAATTTGGAGTCTATTTTTATGGCCACTCATTCAGAGATTCACTGAATAATACACACCTGGGGCAGTGTCAGGAGTCTATTTCATATAGACACTCATTCAGAGAATCACTAAATAATGCACACCAGGGTAATAGTCGAGCATTTTTATATGGCCACTCATTCAGAGATTCACTGAATAATACACACCTGGGGCAGTGTCAGGAGTCTATTTCATATGGCCAAAGTTTCAGAGCCTCAGTGAATAAGACAGACACTTGATATAGTAAGGAATCTAATTAATATGGCCACATCTTCTGAGCCTCACTGAATATTACACACTTGTGATATAGTCTGGAGTCTATTTTATATGGCCACTCATTCAGAGAATCACTAAATAATGCACACCTGTGGAATAGTCAGAAGTCTCTTTCCTATGGCCACTCGTTAAGAGCCTCACTAAGTGTACACACCTGGGAAATACTCAGGATTATATTATATATAGCCACTTATTCAGAACCTCAGTGAGAATCATATATATCTGGAAAATACTCAGGATTATATTATATATAGCCACTTATTCAGAGACTCACTGAATAATGTGGTGTAGTCAGGAGTCTATTTCATGTAGACACATATTCAGAGCCTCAGTGAATAATGCACACGTGTGGAATAGACACTAGTCTATTTTATATGGCCACTCATTCAGAGATTCACTGTATAATACACACCTGGAGAATAATTTTGAGTCTATTTTCGATGGATATACTTTTTTTTTAATTTTTCTTGCATTATAGGTTTTGGGGTACATGTGCAGAACGTGCAAGATAGTTGCATAGGTACACACATGGCAGTGTGTTTTGCTGCCTTCCTCCCCTTCACCCACACTTGTCATTCATCCCAGGCTATCCCTCCCCAGCATTCCCCGCTGTCCCTCCCCCATTCCCCCCAATAGACCCCAGTGTATAGTAGACCGCCTCTCTGTCCATGTGTTCTCATTTTTCTCACCCACCTATGAGTGAGTATATGCGGTATTTCTTTTTCTGTTCTTGTGTCAGTTTGCTGAGAATGATGTTCTCCAGATTCATCCATGTCCTTACAAAGGACACAAACTCATCATTTTTGATTGCTGCATAATATTCCATGGTGTATATGTACCACATTTTCCCAGTCCAGTCTATCATCGTTGGGCATTTGGGTTGGTTCCAGTTCTTTGCTATTGTAAACAGTGCTGCAATGAACATTCGTGTGCATGTGTCCTTATAGTAGAACAATTTATAGTCCTTTGGATAGATACCCAGTAATGGGATTGCTGGGTCAAATGGAATATCTATTTCTAGGTCCCTGAAGAATCGCCACACTGTCTTCCACAATGGTTGAACTAATTTACACTCCCACCAACAGTGTAAGAGTGTTCCTATTTCTCCACATCCTCTCCAGCATCTGCTGTCTCCAGATTTTTTAATGATCGCCATTCTAACTGGCATGAGATGGTATCTCAATGTGGTTTTGATTTGCATCTCTCTAATGACCAGTGATGATGAGCATTTTTTCATATGTTTGTTAGCCTCATGTATGTCTTCTTTTGTAAAGTGTCTGTTCATATCCTTTGCCCATTTTTGAATGCACTTGTTTGTTTTTTTCCTGTAAATCTGTTTGAGTTCTTCGTAAATTCTGGATATCAGCCCTTTGTCAGATGTGTAAACTGCAAAGACTTTTTTCCATTCTGATGGTTGCCGATTCACTCTAGTGACTGTATCTTTTGCCGTGCAGAAGCTGTGGAGTTTGTTTAGGTCCCATTTGTCTATTTTGGCTTTTGATGCCAATGCTTTCGGTGATTTATTCATGAAGTCC
The DNA here is from genome assembly GCA_021498475.1 of Saguinus midas. Taxonomy (NCBI): domain Eukaryota; kingdom Metazoa; phylum Chordata; class Mammalia; order Primates; family Cebidae; genus Saguinus; species Saguinus midas. The sequence continues at coordinate 234,987 of JAKFGQ010000002.1, read as the reverse complement.
TTGCCTACTCCTATGTCCTGAATGGTTTTGCCTAGATTTTCTTCTAGGGTTTTTATGGTGTCAGCTCTTACGTTTATGTCTTTAATCCATCTGGAGTTAAATTTAGTGTAAGGTGTCAGGAAGGGGTCCAGTTTCTGCTTTCTGCACATGGCAAGCCAGTTTTTCCAACACCATTTATTAAATAGGGAATCCTTTCCCCATTGCTTGTTTTTGTCTGGTTTATCAAAGATAATATGATTGTAGATATGTTGTGTTGCCTCCAATGCTTCTGTTCTGTTCCATTGCTCTATATCTCTGTTTTGGTACCAGTACCATGCTGTTTTGATTACTGTAGCTTTGTAGTATAGTTTGAAGTCTGGTAGTGTGATGCCTTTCGCTGTGTACTTTTTGCTTAAAATTGACTTGGCTATGCGGGCTCTGTTTTGGTTCCATATGAAATTCATGGTGGTTTTTTCCAGTTCTGTGAAGAAATTCAATGGTAGTTTGATGGGGATTGCATTGATTGTGTAAATTTCTTTGGGCAGTATAGCCATTTTTACGATATTGATTCTTCCTAACCACGAACATGGAATGTTTCTCCATCTGTTTGTGTCCTGTCTTATTTCGTTGAGCAGGTGTTTGTAGTTTTCCTTAAAGAAGTCCCTTACATTCCTTGGGAGTTGTATTCCTAGGTATTTTATTTTCTTTGTAGCAATTGTGTATGGCAGTTCGTGCTTGATTTGGTTCTCTTTAAGTTTGTTATTGGTGTACAGGAATGCTTGTGATTTTTGAACATTGATTTTATATTTTGAGACTTTGCTGAAGTTGCTTATCTGTCGCAGGAGCTTTTGGGCTGAGGTGATGGGGTCTTCTAGGTATACTATCATGTCGTCTGCAAATAGAGACAATATGGCTTCCATCTTTCCTATTTGAATACCCTTTATTTCTTTTTCTTGCCTGATTGCTCTGACTAGAACTTCCAGTACTATGTTGAATAGGAGTGGTGAGAGAGAGCATCCTTGTCTAGTGCCGGATTTCAAAGGGAATGCTTCCATTTTTTGCCCATTAAGTATGATATTGGCTGTTGGTTTGTCCTAAATAGCTCTTATTACTTTGAGATATGCTCCATCAATACCATGTTTATTGAGGGTTTTTAGCATAAAGGGCTGTTGAATATTGTCAAATGCCTTCTCTGCGTCAATTGAGATAATCATGTGGTTTTTGTTATTCCTTCTGTTTATGTGGTGAATTACATTTATAGTCTTGCATATGTTGAAACAGCCTTGCATCCCCGGGATCAATCCTACTTGATCATGATGGATAAGTTTTTTTAATATGCTGTTGCAATCGGTTTGCTTGTATTATATTGAAGATTTTGCATCTATGTTCATCATTGATATTGGCCTGAAGCATTATTTTCTTGTTGAGTCTCTGCCGGGTTTTGGTATCAGGATGACGTTGGTCTCATAAAATGATTTGGGAAGGGTTCCCTCTTTCTGGATTATTTTGAAAAGTTTTTGAAGGAATGGTACCAGATTCTCTTTGTGTGTCTAGCAAAATTCGGCTGTGAACCCATCTGGACCTGGGCTTTTTTTGTGTGGTAGGCTCTTAATTGCTGCCTCAACTTCAGACCTTGTTATTGGTCTATTCATAGTTTTGGCTTCCTCCTGGTTTAGGGTGGGGCGGACACAGGCGTCCAGGAATTTATCCATTTTTTCCTGGTTTACTAGTTTATGTGCATAGAGTAGTTTGTAGTAATCTCTGATGATGGTTTGAATTTCTGTGGAATTCGTGGTGATTTCTCCATTATCGTTTTTATTGCATCTATTTGGTTGTTCTCTCTTTTCTTTTTTATCAGTCTGGCTAGTGGTCTGTCTATTTTGTTGATCTTTTTGAAAAAGCAGCTCTTTGATTTATTGATTTTTTTGAAGGGTTTTCTTTGTCTCTACCTCCTTCAGTTCTGCTCTGATCTTAGTTATTTCTTGTTTTTGGCAAGATTTTGAGCTTTTTTGATCTTGCTCCTCTTGCTTTTTCAATTTTGATGATAGGGTGTCAATTTTGGATCTCTCCACTCTTCTCATGTGGGCACTTATTGCTATATATTTTCCTCTAAAGACTGCTTTAAATGTGTCCCAGAGATTCTGGTACGATGTGTCTTCGTTCTCGTTGGTTTTGAAGAACTTCTTTATTTCTTCCTTCATTTCATTGTTTATCCAATCCACATTCAAGAACCAGTTGTTCAGTTTCCATTAACCTTTGCAGTTCTGAGTTATTTTCTAAATTTTGAGATGCAACTTGATTGCACTATGGTCTGAGAGACTGTTTGTTATGATTTCAGTTGTTTTGCATTTGCTGGGGAGTGCTTTACTTCCAATTATGTGGTCAATTTTGGAGTAGGTGTGATGTGTTGCTGAGAAGAATGTATATTCTGTGGATTTGGGGTGGAGAGTTCTGTAAAAGTCTATTAGGTTGGCTTTTTCCAGGTCTGAGTTCAGGTCCTGGATATCCTTGTTAATTTTCTGTCTGGTTGATCTGTCTGCTATTGACAGTGGAGTGTTAAAGTCTCCCACTATTATAGTGTGGGAGTCTAAATCTCTTTGTAAGTCATTAAGAACTTGCCTTATATATCTGGGTGCTCCTACATTGAATCCATATATATTTAGAATCATTAGCTCTTCTTGTTTTATGTATCCTTTTACCATTATGTAATGACCTTTTTTGACCCTTTTGATCTTTGTTGCTTTAAAGTCTATTTTATCAGAGATGAGAATTGCAACTCCTGCTTTTTCTTGCTCTCCGTTTGCTTGGTAAATGTTCCTCCATCCTTTTATTTTGAGCCTTTGTGTATCTTTACCTGTGAGGTGGGTTTCCTGGATACAGCACACCGATGGGTTTTGGTTTGTTATCCAATTTGCCAGTCTGTGTCTTTTGATTGGTGCATTTAGCCCATTTACATTTAGGGTTAATATTGTTATGTGTGAATTTGATACTGCCATTTTGATGCTAGCTGGCTGTTTTGCCCGTTGGTTCATGAAGAATCCTCAGGATTCTATTTGATACTACCACTCATTTAGATCCTCAGTGAATAATGCACACCTGTGGAGTAGCCAGGAGTCTATTTCATATGGCCAAAGTTTCAGAGCCTCAGTGAATAATGCACACGTGTGGAATAGACACTAGTCTATTTTATATGGCCACTCATTCAGAGATTCACTGAATAATACACACCTGGAGAATAATTTGGAGTCTATTTTTATGGCCACTCATTTTGTGCCTCACTGAGTGATATACACCTGAAGAATCCTCAGGATTCTATTTGATACTACCACTCATTTAGAGCCTCAGTGAATAATGCACACCTGTGGAGTAGCCAGGAGTCTATTTCATGTAGACACATATTCAGAGCCTCAGTGAATAATGCACACCTGTGGAGTAGCCAGGAGTCTATTTCATGTAGACACATATTCAGAGCCTCAGTGAATAATGCACACCTGTGGAGTAGCCAGGAGTCTATTTCATATAGACACTCATTCAGAGATTCACTGAATAATACACACCTGGAGAATAATTTGGAGTCTATTTTTATGGCCACTCATTCAGAGATTCACTGAATAATACACACCTGGGGAAGAGTTAAGAGTCTACTTCATGTAGCCACTCATTTAGATCCTCAGTGAATAATGCACACCTGTGGAGTAGCCAGGAGTCTATTTCATATAGACACTCATTCAGAGATTCACTGAATAATACACACCTGGGGAAGAGTTAAGAGTCTACTTCATGTAGCCACTCATTTAGAACCTTATTGAATAATTCACAATGGAGCAATAGTCAGGTGTCTATTTTATATGGCCACTCATTTTGTGCCTCACTGAGTGATATACACCTGAAGAATCCTCAGGATTCTATTTGATACTACCACTCATTTAGATCCTCAGTGAATAATGCACACGTGTGGAATAGACACTAGTCTATTTTATATGGCCACTCATTCAGAGATTCACTGAATAATACACACCTGGGGAAGAGTTAAGAGTCTACTTCATGTAGCCACTCATTTAGATCCTCAGTGAATAATGCACACCTGTGGAGTAGCCAGGAGTCTATTTCATATGAACTCTAATTTTGTGTATCTTTACCTGTGAGGTGGGTTTCCTGGATACAGCACACCGATGGGTTTTGGTTTGTTATCCAATTTGCCAGTCTGTGTCTTTTGATTGGTGCATTTAGCCCATTTACATTTAGGGTTAATATTGTTATGTGTGAATTTGATACTGCCATTTTGATGCTAGCTGGCTGTTTTGCCCGTTGGTTCATGTAGATTCTTCATTTTGTTGATGCTCTTTAGCATTTGGTATGCTTTTAGGATGGCTGGTACTTGTTGTTTCTTTCTATGTGTAGTGTCTCTTTCAGGAGCTCATGTAAAGCAGGCCTAGTGGTGACAAAATCTCTGAGTACTTGCTTGTTCATGAAGGATTTTATTTTTTCTTCACTTATGAAGCTCAGTTTGGCTGAATATGAAATTCTGGTTTGAAAGTTCTTTTCTTTAAGTTGTTGAATATTGGCCTCCACTCTCTTCTGGCTTGTAAAGCCTCTGCCGAGGGATCTGCTGTGAGTCTTATGGGCTTCCCTTTGTGGGTGTCCTGACCTTTAACTCTGTCTGCCCTTAGTATTTTCTCCTTCTTTTCAACCCTGGTGAATCTGACAATGATGTGCCTTGGCGTTGCTCTTCTTGAGGAGTATCTTTGTGGTGTTCTCTTTATTTCCTGGAGTTGAGTATTGACCTGTCTTGCTAGCATGGGGAAATTTTCCTGGATAATATCCTGAAGAGTGTTTTCCAGCCTGGATTCATTCTCTTCATCACATTCTGGTACACCTATGAAACTTAGGTTTGTTATCTTCACATACTCCCACATTTCTTGGAGATTTTGTTCATTCCTTTTTGTGCTTTTTTCTTTAATCTTGGTTTCACGTTTTATTTCATTGAGTTGATCTTCAACTTCTGATATTTTTTCTTCTGCTTCATCAATTCGGCTGTTAAAATTGTGCATGCTTCGTGAAGTTCTCGTGTTGTGTTTTTCAGCTCCTTCAATTCATTCATATTCCTCTCTAAGTTGTCCATTCTTGTTATCAATTCCTCGAATCTTTTGTCAAATCTTTTTTCAAGGTTCTTAGTTTCTTTGCACTGATTTAGAACGTGTGGTTTTAGCTCTATGAAGTTTCTCATTATCCAGTTAATGAAGTCTGATTCCATCATTTTGTCATTCTTTGTCCAGCTTGGTTCCCTTGCTGGTGAGGAGTTTTGGTCCTTTGTAGGAGGTGAGGTGTTTTGGTTTTGGGTGTTTTCCTCCTTTTTTCGCTGGTTTCTTCCCATCTTCATGGATTTATCTGCCTGTCGTCTTAGTATTTTCTCCTTCATTTCAACCCTGGTGAATCTGACGATTATGTGCCTTGGGGTTGCTCTTCTTGAGGAGTATCTTTGTGGTGTTCTCTGTATTTCCTGGAGTTGAGTATTGACCTGTCTTGCTAGGTTGGGGAAATTTTCCTGGATAATATCCTGAAGAGTGTTTTCCAGCTTGGATTCATTCTCTTCATCACATTCTGGTACACCTATCAAACGTAGGTTGGGTCTCTTCACATAGTCCCACATTTCTTGGAGATTTTGTTCATTCCTTTTTGTGCTTTTTTCTTTAATCTTGGTTTCACGTTTTATTTCATTGAGTTGATCTTCAACTTCTGATATTTTTTCTTCTGCTTCATCAATTCGGCTGTTAAAATTGTGCATGCTTCGTGAAGTTCTCGTGTTGTGTTTTTCAGCTCCTTCAATTCATTCATATTCCTCTCTAAGTTGTCCATTCTTGTTATCAATTCCTCGAATCTTTTGTCAAATCTTTTTTCAAGGTTCTTAGTTTCTTTGCACTGATTTAGAACGTGTGGTTTTAGCTCTATGAAGTTTCTCATTATCCAGTTAATGAAGTCTGATTCCATCATTTTGTCATTCTTTGTCCAGCTTGGTTCCCTTGCTGGTGAGGAGTTTTGGTCCTTTGTAGGAGGTGAGGTGTTTTGGTTTTGGGTGTTTTCCTCCTTTTTTCGCTGGTTTCTTCCCATCTTCATGGATTTATCTGCCTGTCGTCTTAGTAGTTGCTGATTTTTCAATGGGGTCTCTGTGTGGACGCTGAGATTGTTGATGATGAAGTATTTCTGTTACTTAGTTTTTCTTCTAATGTTCTAGCCCCTCTGCTGTATGAGTGCTGAGGTCCACTTCAGGCCCTGATTGTCTGGGGTATACCTGTAGCAGCTGTGGAACAGTGAGGGATGATACCAGTTTCTTCTTCTGCTGTCTTTGTTCCAGAATGATGCCCGCCAAATGTCAGTGTGGTTAGTCCTTTTTTGGGGTGACTCTTTGGATATACAGAGGTCAGGACACTGCTTGAGGAGACGGTCTGTGCTTTATAGGAGCTCCAGTGCTGAGCTGTGAGCTCCGTTTTTCATTCAGGGTTGTTGGGAGGTTGTTTATGTCTGCTGCAACAGAATTCATAAATCACCACCTTTTTTTTCTTCCCCTTAGAGGCTCTGTTTCAGGGAGTTGGGGCTTTCTTTATGAGTATCTTTTGCACTTTCCTGCCCTACTAGGAAGCAGTCTATTCACTATTTGCCTGCCGGGGCTCTGACCTGCTAGCGCAGGTCCGCCCTTTTGCTGCTGGCCTCCCTTCTGCTGTGGAGCTCTGCCCCCTCCTCACGGAGTCTCTCTGTTATGTCAGGTTGCCTCTGCAATGGCAGGCTGCGTCAGCCCTTGGCGGTACTTCAGTAGGGGCGGATTGCATCAGTAATGGCAGACGCCCCTCCCTCACTGGGCTTCACCGTCCTAGATGCCGGCAGCAAAACTCTCAGCCCCAAGCGCCTCCAGTCGCCACCCTGCTTGTCCCCATGAGGGTGGGACCTGCCAAGCCCAATCACCCAGCTCCCAGCCTCAGAGTCCGTCCCCTGTCTCTCTCTGTTCCTCTACACAAGCTGAAAAGTCGACTCTCTCACTGGCGCCCCAGTAGCCTGCCCATAGGGCACTGTGATTTGTGCAATCTCCCGTGCCGCTGCCCACTGCACTGGCTCAGATCACACTTCCCAGGAAACTCCTGGTCTGGCTCATTGTCCAAGTCCCGTTCAATCAGATGGACATGCCAATCTCTCCTTCCAAATCTCAGATTGCCGGTTTAACAGGGCACCCAGACCAGTGAGTTCCCTGAAGGGTCCCGCTGCAGCGCTGGCTGAAGCGGCTGCACGAGCTGGCTGCTAGCTGGCTGTACTAGCATCCCGTGTCTCTCCCACACCTGCGACTTTCCACGCTCCACAGAGCAAAAAAGGTCCATCCGAGAATGCGGCTAGGACATTCATTCAGAGCCTCAGTGAATAATGCACACCTGTGGAGTAGCCAGGAGTCTATTTCATATGGCCAAAGTTTCAGAGCCTCAGTGAATAATGCACACCTGTGGAGTAGCCAGGAGTCTATTTCATATAGACACTCATTCAGAGATTCACTGAATAATACACACCTGGAGAATAATTTGGAGTCTATTTTTATGGCCACTCATTTTGTGCCTCACTGAGTGATATACACCTGAAGAATCCTCAGGATTCTATTTGATACTACCACTCATTTAGAGCCTCAGTGAATAATGCACACCTGTGGAGTAAAATGGGTTCTATTTCATAAGGCCACTCTTTCAGTGTTTTAGTGAATAATATGTATATCTGATAAGTCAGGAATCTCTTTCACATGGCCACTTATTCAGAGACTCACTGAATAATGCACACCTGTGGAGTAGCCAGGAGTCTATTTCATATGAACTCTAATTTTGTGTATCGCTGAGTAATACACACCTGGGGCAGTGTCAGGAGTCTATTTCATATGGCCAAAGTTTCAGAGCCTCAGTGAATAATGCACACCTGTGGAATAGTCAGAAGTCTCTTTCCTATGGCCACTCGTTAAGAGCCTCACTAAGTGTACACACCTGGGGCAGTGTCAGGAGTCTATTTCATATGGCCAAAGTTTCAGAGCCTCAGTGAATAATGCACACCTGTGGAGTAGCCAGGAGTCTATTTCATGTAGACACATATTCAGAGCCTCAGTGAATAATGCACACCTGTGGAATAGTCAGAAGTCTCTTTCCTATGGCCACTCGTTAAGAGCCTCACTAAGTGTACACACCTGGGGCAGTGTCAGGAGTCTATTTCATATGGCCAAAGTTTCAGAGCCTCAGTGAATAATGCACACCAGGGTAATAGTCGAGCATTTTTATATGGCCACAAAATCAAAGCCTGAGTGAGTAATACACACCTGGGGCAGTGTCAGGAGTCTATTTCATATGGCCAAAGTTTCAGAGCCTCAGTGAATAATGCACACCAGGGTAATAGTCGAGCATTTTTATATGGCCACTCATTTTGTGCCTCACTGAGTGATATACACCTGAAGAATCCTCAGGATTCTATTTGATACTACCACTCATTTAGAGCCTCAGTGAATAATGCACACCTGTGGAATAGTCAGAAGTCTCTTTCCTATGGCCACTCGTTAAGAGCCTCACTAAGTGTACACACCTGGGGCAGTGTCAGGAGTCTATTTGGTATGGACACTCAATCACAGCATTACCGAATAATGCACAATGGGGCAATAGTAAGGAGTCTATTTCATATGAACTCTAATTTTGTGTATCGCTGAGTAATACACACCTGGGGCAGTGTCAGGAGTCTATTTCATATGGCCAAAGTTTCAGAGCCTCAGTGAATAATGCACACCTGTGGAGTAGCCAGGAGTCTATTTCATATGGCCAAAGTTTCAGAGCCTCAGTGAATAATGCACACCAGGGTAATAGTCGAGCATTTTTATATGGCCACAAAATCAAAGCCTGAGTGAGTAATACACACCTGGAGAATAATTTGGAGTCTATTTTCGATGGACATTCATTCAGAGCCTCAGTGAATAATGCACACCAGGGTAATAGTCGAGCATTTTTATATGGCCACTCATTTTGTGCCTCACTGAGTGATATACACCTGAAGAATCCTCAGGATTCTATTTGATACTACCACTCATTTAGAACCTTATTGAATAATTCACAATGGAGCAATAGTCAGGTGTCTATTTTATATGGCCACTCATTCAGAGAATCACTAAATAATGCACACCTGTGGAGTAGCCAGGAGTCTATTTCATATAGACACTCATTCAGAGATTCACTGAATAATACACACCTGGAGAATAATTTGGAGTCTATTTTCGATGGACATTCATTCAGAGCCTCAGTGAATAATGCACAGCTAAGGAATAGTCTGGAGACTATTTGATATGACTCTTCACCCAGCGACTCAGTGGACAATGCAGAACTCAAAAATAGTCAAGGGTCTACTTCAAATGGCTACACATTCAGAGACTCTGTAGGTAATGAACACCTGGGCAATACACCTGAGTCTCTTTTTATGCCCACTTAGTCAGAGTCTCATTCAATAATACACACCTTGGGAAGAGTTAAGAGTCTACTTCATGTAGCCACTCATTTAGAGCCTCAGTGAATAATGCACACCAGGGTAATAGTCGAGCATTTTTATATGGCCACTCATTTTGTGCCTCACTGAGTGATATACACCTGAAGAATCCTCAGGGTTCTATTTGATACTACCACTCATTTAGAACCTTATTGAATAATTCACAATGGAGCAATAGTCAGGTGTCTATTTTATATGGTCTATCACTCAAAGTTTCAGTGAATAATAAACTTCTATGGAGTAATCAGGACGCTTTTTAAGATAGCCACGAATTAAGTGCCTTCCTGAATGATACACACCTGGGGCAGTGTCAGGAGTCTATTTCATATGAACTCTAATTGTGTGTATCGCTGAGTAATACACACCTGGGGCAGTGTCAGGAGTCTATTTGGTATGGACACTCAAACAGAACCTGTTTGATTAATGCACACATGGATAATAATGAGGAGTCTATGTCATATGGCTACTCATTCAGACAAACAGTGAATAATGCACACCTGTGGAGTAGCCAGGAGTCTATTTCATGTAGACACATATTCAGAGCTTCAGTGAATAAGACAGACACTTGATATAGTAAGGAATCTAATTAATATGGCCACATCTTCTGAGCCTCACTGAATATTACACACTTGTGATATAGTCTGGAGTCTATTTTTATGGCCACTCATTCAGAGAATCACTAAATAATGCACACGTGTGGAATAGACACTAGTCTATTTTATATGGCCACTCATTCAGAGATTCACTGAATAATACACACCTGGAGAATAATTTGGAGTCTATTTTTATGGCCACTCATTCAGAGCTTCAGTGAATAAGACAGACACTTGATATAGTAAGGAATCTAATTGATATGGAAACATATTCTGAGCCTCACTGAATAATGCACACCTGTGGAATAGTCAGGAGACTTTTCATGTGGCCTCTAATTTGGAGTGTCACTGAATAATGTGGTGTAGTCAGGAGTCTATTTCATATAGACACTCATTCAGAGATTCACTGAATAATACACACCTGGGGCAGTGTCAGGAGTCTATTTCATGTAGACACATATTCAGAGCTTCAGTGAATAAGACAGACACTTGATATAGTAAGGAATCTAATTGATATGGAAACATATTCTGAGCCTCACTGAATAATACACACCTGGAGAATAATTTGGAGTCTATTTTCGATGGACATTCATTCAGAGCCTCAGTGAATAATGCACACCTGTGGAGTAGCCAGGAGTCTATTTTATTAGGACACTCATTCATAGCCTCAGTGGATAATATGCACGTGTGGATTAGTCAGGATTCCATTTTATATGGCCACTGACTCGTAACCTCAGTGTACAAATGCAAAAATGTAAAGTACTCAGCAGTCTATTTCATATAGACACTCATTCAGAGATTCACTGAATAATACAAATATTTGAGATAGACAGCATCCTGTTTCATATGGTTAAACAAAAAGAGCCTCACTGAGTAATGCACACCAGGGAAGTGTTAGGAGTCTACTTTATATAGCCTTTAATTTACAGAATCAGGAAATAATGCACACCTGTGGAGTAGCCAGGAGTCTATTTCATGTAGACACATATTCAGAGCCTCAGTGAATAATGCACACGTGTGGAATAGACACTAGTCTATTTTATATGGCCACTCATTCAGAGAATCACTAAATAATGCACACCTGTGGAGTAAAATGGGTTCTATTTCATAAGGCTACTCTTTCAGTGTTTTAGTGAATAATATGTATATCTGAAAAGTAAGGAATCTCTTTCACATGGACACTCGTTCAGGGCCTCTGTGAAAAATACGCCCCTCAAAAATAGTCAAGAGTCTACTTTAAATGGCTACACATTCAGAGACTCTGTAGGTAATGAACACCTGGGCAATACACCTGAGTCTCTTTTTATGCCCACTTAGTCAGAGTCTCATTCAATAAAACACACCTGGGGAAGAGTTAAGATTCTACTTCATGTAGACACTCATTTAGAGCCTCAGTGAATAATGCACACCAGGGTAATAGTCGAGCATTTTTATATGGCCAGTCATTTTGTGCCTCACTGAGTTATATATACCTGAAGAATCCTCAGGATTCTATTTGATACTACCACTCATTTAGAACCTTATTGAATAATTCACAATGGAGCAATAGTCAGGTGTCTATTTTATATGGCCACTCATTCAGAGAATCACTAAATAATGCACACCTGTGGAGTAGCCAGGAGTCTATTTCATATAGACACTCATTCAGAGAATCACTAAATAATGCACACCTGTGGAGTAGCCAGGAGTCTATTTCATATAGACACTCATTCAGAGATTCACTGAATAATACACACCTGGAGAATAATTTGGAGTCTATTTTCGATGGACATTCATTCAGAGCCTCAGTGAATAATGCACACGTGTGGAATAGACACTAGTCTATTTTATATGGCCACTCATTCAGAGATTCACTGAATAATACACACCTGGAGAATAATTTGGAGTCTATTTTCGATGGACATTCATTCAGAGCCTCAGTGAATAATGCACACGTGTGGAATAGACACTAGTCTATTTTATATGGCCACTCATTCAGAGAATCACTAAATAATGCACACCTGTGGAATAGTCAGGAGACTTTTCATGTGGCCTCTAATTCAGTGTCACTGAATAATGCACACCTGTGGAGTAGCCAGGAGTCTATTTCATATAGACACTCATTCAGAGATTCACTGAATAATACACACCTGGGGCAGTGTCAGGAGTCTATTTGGTATGGACACTCAAACAGAACCTGTTTGATTAATGCACACATGTATAATAATGAGGAGTCTATGTCATATGGCTACTCATTCAGACAAACAGTGAATAATGCACATGTAAAGTAATTAGAAGTCTGTTTCATATGGCCCTCTTTCACAGCCTCACTGAATATTACACACTTGTGATATAGTCTGGAGTCTATTTTTATGGCCACTCATTCAGAGAATCACTAAATAATGCACACCTGTGGAATAGTCAGAAGTCTCTTTCCTATGGCCACTCGTTAAGAGCCTCACTAAGTGTACACACCTGGGGCAGTGTCAGGAGTCTATTTTTATGGCCACTCATTCAGAGATTCACTGAATAATACACACCTGGAGAATAATTTGGAGTCTATTTTCGATGGACATTCATTCAGAGCCTCAGTGAATAATGCACACCTGTGGAGTAGCCAGGAGTCTATTTCATGTAGACACATATTCAGAGCCACAGTGAATAAAACAGGCCCTTTATGTTGTAAGGAATCTAATTAATATGGCCACATCTTCTGAGCCTCACTGAATATTACACACTTGTGATATAGTCTGGAGTCTATTTTTATGGCCACTCATTCAGAGAATCACTAAATAATGCACACCTGTGGAATAGTCAGAAGTCTCTTTCCTATGGCCACTCGTTAAGAGCCTCACTAAGTGTACACACCTGGGGCAGTGTCAGGAGTCTATTTTTATGGCCACTCATTCAGAGATTCACTGAATAATACACACCTGGGGCAGTGTCAGGAGTCTATTTGGTATGGACACTCAAACAGAACCTGTTTGATTAATGCACACATGTATAATAATGAGGAGTCTATGTCATACGGCTACTCATTCTGACAAACAGTGAATAAAGCAAATTTAAAGTAATTAGAAGTCTGATTCTTATGGACCCTCTTTCACAGCCTCACTGAATATTACACACTTGTGATATAGTCTGGAGTCTATTTTTATGGCCACTCATTCAGAGAATCACTAAATAATGCACACCTGTGGAGTAGCCAGGAGTCTATTTCATGTAGACACATATTCAGAGCCTCAGTGAATAATGCACACGTGTGGAATAGACACTAGTCTATTTTATATGGCCACAAAATCAAAGCCTGAGTGAGTAATACACACCTGGGGCAGTGTCAGGAGTCTATTTGGTATGGACACTCAAACAGAACCTGTTTGATTAATGCACACATGTATAATAATGAGGAGTCTATGTCATATGGCTACTCATTCAGACAAACAGTGAATAATGCACATGTAAAGTAATTAGAAGTCTGTTTCATATGGCCCTCTTTCACAGCCTCACTGAATATTACACACTTGTGATATAGTCTGGAGTCTATTTTTATGGCCACTCATTCAGAGAATCACTAAATAATGCACACCTGTGGAATAGTCAGGAGACTTTTCATGTGGCCTCTAATTCAGTGTCACTGAATAATGCACACCTGTGGAATAGTCAGGAGACTTTTCATGTGGCCTCTAATTCAGTGTCACTGAATAATGCACACCAGGGTAATAGTCGAGCATTTTTATATGGCCACTCATTCAGAGAATCACTAAATAATGCACACCTGTGGAATAGTCAGAAGTCTCTTTCCTATGGCCACTCGTTAAGAGCCTCACTAAGTGTACACACCTGGGGCAGTGTCAGGAGTCTATTTCATATAGACACTCATTCAGAGATTCACTGAATAATACACACCTGGGGCAGTGTCAGGAGTCTATTTCATGTAGACACATATTCAGAGCCTCAGTGAATAATGCACACCTGTGGAATAGTCAGGAGACTTTTCATGTGGCCTCTAATTCAGTGTCACTGAATAATGTGGTGTAGTCAGGAGTCTATTTCATGTAGACACATATTCAGAGCCACAGTGAATAAAACAGGCCCTTTATGTTGTAAGGAATCTAATTAATATGGCCACATCTTCTGAGCCTCACTGAATAATACACACCTGGAGAATAATTTGGAGTCTATTTTCGATGGACATTCATTCAGAGCCTCGGTAAATAATGTACACCTGTGGAGTAGCCAGGAGTCTATTTTATTAGGACACTCATTCATAGCCTCAGTGGATAATATGCACGTGTGGATTAGTCAGGATTCCATTTTATATGGCCACTGACTCGTAACCTCAGTGAAAATGCACAAATGTAAAGTACTCAGCAGTCTATTTCATATAGACACTCATTCAGAGATTCACTAAATAATACAAATATTTAATATAGCAGCATCCTGTTTCATATGGTCACACAAAATGAGCCTCACTGAGTAAGGCACACCTAGGGAAGTGTTAGGAGTCTACTTTATATAGCCTCTCATTTACAGCCTCAGGAATAATGCACACGTGTGGAATAGACACTAGACTATTTTATATGGCCACAAAATCAAAGCCTGAGTGAGTAATACACAACTTTGGAATAGTCACTTGTCTATTTTACATGCCCAAATATTTAGAGTCAGAGTCAATAATACACGCCTGTGGACAAGTCAGAAAACAATTTCATATGGCCAAAGTTTCAGAGCCTCAGTGAATAATACATACCTGGGAAATACTCAGGACGCTATTACATGTGGCATCAATTTCAGAGCTTCCTTGAATAAGAAACACCTCTATTGTAGTCAGAATTCTATTTCCTATAGCCACATATTCAGAGCCTAACTGAATAACATACACCTTGGGAAAAGTTAAAATTCTATTTCGTATAGCCACTCATTTAGAGCCGAATGTAAAACGCACGCCTGAGGAGCATTCAGGAGGCTCTATTTTATGGCCACTCATTCAGAGCCTCAGTGAATAATGCACACCTGTGGAGTAAAATGGGTTCTATTTCATAAGGCCACTCTTTCAGTGTTTTAGTGAATAATATGTATATCTGATAAGTCAGGAATCTCTTTCACATGGCCACTTATTCAGAGACTCACTGAATAATACACACCTGGGGCAGTGTCAGGAGTCTATTTCATATGGCCAAAGTTTCAGAGCCTCAGTGAATAATGCACACCTGTGGAGTAGCCAGGAGTCTATTTCATGTAGACACATATTCAGAGCCTCAGTGAATAATGCACACCTGTGGAGTAAAATGGGTTCTATTTCATAAGGCCACTCTTTCAGTGTTTTAGTGAATAATATGTATATCTGATAAGTCAGGAATCTCTTTCACATGGCCACTTATTCAGAACCTCAGTGAGGAATCATATATATCTGGAAAATACTCAGGATTATATTATATATAGCCACTTATTCAGAGACTCACTGAATAATACACACCTGGAGAATAATTTGGAGTCTATTTTCGATGGACATTCATTCAGAGCCTCAGTGAATAATGCACAATGGGGCAATAGTAAGGAGTCTATTTCATATAGACACTCATTCAGAGAATCACTAAATAATGCACACCTGTGGAGTAGCCAGGAGTCTATTTTTATGGCCACTCATTCAGAGATTCACTGAATAATACACACCTGGGGAAGAGTTAAGAGTCTACTTCATGTAGCCACTCATTTAGAACCTTATTGAATAATTCACAATGGAGCAATAGTCAGGTGTCTATTTTATATGGCCACTCATTCAGAGCTTCAGTGCATAATAAACAGCTGTGGAGTAGTCAGGACCCTATTTAAGGTAGCCCCAAATTAAGCAGCTCCGTGAATGATACACACATGTGTCAGAGTCAGGAGACTATTTGACATAGACACTCATACAGAACCTTTTCGAATACTGCACATGTGGGGAATAATCACTAGTCTGTTTCATATGGTGATTAGTTTGGAGAATCAAAAAATAATGCACACCTGTTGAGTAAAATGGGTTCTATTTCATAAGGCCACTCTTTCAGTGTTTTAGTGAATAATATGTATATCTGATAAGTCAGGAATCTCTTTCACATGGCCACTCGTTCAGGGCCTCTGTGAAGAATACTCCCTCAAAAATAGTCAAGTGTCTACTTTAAATGGCTACACATTCAGAGACTCTGTAGGTAATGAACACCTGGGCAATACACCTGAGTCTCTTTTTTATGCCCACTTAGTCAGAGACTCATTCAATAATACACACCTGGGGAAGAGTTAAGAGTCTACTTCATGTAGCCACTCATTTAGAGCCTCAGTGAATAATGCACACCAGGGTAATAGTCGAGCATTTTTATATGGCCACTCATTTTGTGCCTCACTGAGTGATATACACCTGAAGAATCCTCAGGATTCTATTTGATACTACCACTCATTTAGAACCTTATTGAATAATTCACAATGGAGCAATAGTCAGGTGTCTATTTTATATGGTCTATCATTCAAAGTTTCAGTGAATAATGCACACCTGTGGAGTAGCCAGGAGTCTATTTCATGTAGACACATATTCAGAGCCTCAGTGAATAATGCACACCTGTGGAGTAGCCAGGAGTCTATTTTATATGAACTCTAATTTTGTGTATCGCTGAGTAATACACACCTGGGGCAGTGTCAGGAGTCTATTTGGTATGGACACTCAAACAGAGCCTGTTTGATTAATGCACACATGGATAATAATGAGGAGTCTATGTCATATGGCTACTCATTCAGACAAACTGTGAATAATGCACATGTGGAGTAATTAGAAGTCTGTTTCATATGGCCCTCTTTCACAGCCTCACTGAATATTACACACTTGTGATATAGTCTGAGTCTATTTTTATGGCCACTCATTCAGAGAATCACTAAATAATGCACACCTGTGGAGTAGCCAGGAGTCTATTTCATATGGCCAAAGTTTCAGAGCCTCAGTGAATAATGCACAATGGGGCAATAGTAAGGAGTCTATTTCATATAGACACTCATTCAGAGAATCACTAAATAATGCACACCAGGGTAATAGTCGAGCATTTTTATATGGCCACTCATTCAGAGATTCACTGAATAATACACACCTGGGGCAGTGTCAGGAGTCTATTTCATATAGACACTCATTCAGAGCTTCAGTGAATAAGACAGACACTTGATATAGTAAGGAATCTAATTGATATGGAAACATATTCTGAGCCTCACTGAATAATGTGGTGTAGTCAGGAGTCTATTTCATGTAGACACATATTCAGAGCTTCAGTGAATAAGACAGACACTTGATATAGTAAGGAATCTAATTGATATGGAAACATATTCTGAGCCTCACTGAATAATACACACCTGGAGAATAATTTGGAGTCTATTTTTATGGCCACTCATTCAGAGAATCACTAAATAATGCACACCTGTGGAGTAGCCAGGAGTCTATTTTATTAGGACACTCATTCATAGCCTCAGTGGATAATATGCACGTGTGGATTAGTCAGGATTCCATTTTATATGGCCACTGACTCGTAACCTCAGTGAAAATGCAAAATGTAAAATACTTAGCAGTCTATTTCATATAGACACTCATTCAGAGATTCACTGAATAATACAAATATTTGAGATAGACAGCATCCTGTTTCATATGGTTAAACAAAAGAGCCTCACTGAGTAAGGCACACCTAGGGAAGTGTTAGGAGTCTACTTTATATAGCCTTTAATTTACAGAATCAGGAAATAATGCACACGTGTGGAATAGACACTAGTCTATTTTATATGGCCACAAAATCAAAGCCTTTTGAATACTGCACATGTGGGAATAATCACTTGTCTGTTTCATATGGCCCTCTTTCACAGCCTCACTGAATAATGTGGTGTAGTCAGGAGTCTATTTCATATGGCCAAAGTTTCAGAGCCTCAGTGAATAATAAACTTCTATGGAGTAATCAGGACGCTGTTTAAGATAGCCACGAATTAAGTGCCTTCCTGAATGATACACACATGTGTCAGAGTCAGGAGACTATTTGATATGACTCTTCACCCAGCGACTCAGTGGACAATGCAGAACTGAAAAATAGTCAAGTGTCTACTTTAAATGGCTACACATTCAGAGACTCTGTAGGTAATGAACACCTGGGCAATACACCTGAGTCTCTTTTTATGCCCACTTAGTCAGAGTCTCATTCAATAATACACACCTGGGGAAGAGTTAAGAGTCTACTTCATGTAGCCACTCATTTAGAGCCTCAGTGAATAATGCACACCAGGGTAATAGTCGAGCATTTTTTATATGGCCACTCATTTTGTGCCTCACTGAGTGATATACACCTGAAGAATCCTCAGGATTCTATTTGATACTACCACTCATTTAGAACCTTATTGAATAATTCACAATGGAGCAATAGTCAGGTGTCTATTTTATATGGCCACTCATTCAGAGATTCACTGAATAATACACACCTGGAGAATAATTTGGAGTCTATTTTCGATGGACATATATTCAGAGAATCACTAAATAATGCACACCTGTGGAGTAGCCAGGAGTCTATTTCATATGAACTCTAATTTTGTGTATCGCTGAGTAATACACACCTGGGGAATAATTTGGAGTCTATTTTCGATGGACATTCATTCAGAGCCTCAGTGAATAATGCACACGTGTGGAATAGACACTAGTCTATTTTATATGGCCACTGACTCGTAACCTCAGTGAAAATGCAAAATGTAAAATACTTAGCAGTCTATTTCATATAGACACTCATTCAGAGATTCACTGAATAATACACACCTGGGGCAGTGTCAGGAGTCTATTTCATATGAACTCTAATTTTGTGTATCGCTGAGTAATACACACCTGGGGCAGTGTCAGGAGTCTATTTGGTATGGACACTCAAACAGAGCCTGTTTGATTAATGCACACATGGATAATAATGAGGAGTCTATGTCATATGGCTACTCATTCAGACAAACTGTGAATAATGCACATGTGGAGTAATTAGAAGTCTGTTTCATATGGCCCTCTTTCACAGCCTCACTGAATATTACACACTTGTGATATAGTCTGAGTCTATTTTTATGGCCACTCATTCAGAGAATCACTAAATAATGCACACGTGTGGAATAGACACTAGTCTATTTTATATGGCCACTCATTCAGAGCTTCAGTGAATAAGACAGACACTTGATATAGTAAGGAATCTAATTGATATGGAAACATATTCTGAGCCTCACTGAATAATGTGGTGTAGTCAGGAGTCTATTTTTATGGCCACTCATTCAGAGAATCACTAAATAATGCACACGTGTGGAATAGACACTAGTCTATTTTATATGGCCACTCATTCAGAGCTTCAGTGAATAAGACAGACACTTGATATAGTAAGGAATCTAATTGATATGGAAACATATTCTGAGCCTCACTGAATAATGTGGTGTAGTCAGGAGTCTATTTCATGTAGACACATATTCAGAGCTTCAGTGAATACGATAGACACTTGATATAGTAAGGATTCGAATTGATATGGAAATATATTCTGAGCCTCACTGAATAATAGACACCTGGGGAATAATTTGGAGTCTATTTTCCATGGACATTCATTCAGAGCCTCGGTAAATAATGTACACCTGTGGAGTAGCCAGGAGTCTATTTTATTAGGACACTCATTCATAGCCTCAGTGGATAATATGCACGTGTGGATTAGTCAGGATTCCATTTTATATGGCCACTGACTCGTAACCTCAGTGAAAATGCAAAATGTAAAATACTTAGCAGTCTATTTCATATAGACACTCATTCAGAGATTCACTGAATAATACAAATATTTGAGATAGACAGCATCCTGTTTCATATGGTGTTTCGTTTGGTGAATCAAAACTTATGCACACCTGTGGAATAGTCAGGAGACTTTTCATGTGGCCTCTAATTCAGTGTCACTGAATAATGCACACCAGGGAAGTGTTAGGAGTCTACTTTATATAGCCTTTAATTTACAGAATCAGGAAATAATGCACACGTGTGGAATAGACACTAGTCTATTTTATATGGCCACTCATTCAGAGCTTCAGTGAATAAGACAGACACTTGATATAGTAAGGAATCTAATTAATATGGCCACATCTTCTGAGCCTCACTGAATATTACACACTTGTGATATAGTCTGGAGTCTATTTTTATGGCCATCCATTCAAAGAATCACTAAATAATGCACACCTCTGGAATAATCAGAAGTCTCTTTCCTATGGCCGCACGTTAAGAGCCTCACTAATTGTACACACCTGGGGAAATAGTCAGAATTTACCATTATCCCCTCATTCAGAGTCTGACTAAATAATGCATGCCTGTGGAATAGTCAGGAAACTTTTTCATGTGGCCTATAATTTGGAGCGTCACTGAATAATGTGATGTATTCAGGAGTCTATTTCATGTAGACACATATTCGGAGCCACAGTGAATAAAACAGGCTTTTTATGTTGTAAGGAATCTAATTAATCTGGCCACATCTTCTGGGTTTGACTGAATAATACACACCTGGATAATAATTTGGAGTCTATTTTCGATGGACATTCATTCAGAGCCTCGGTAAATAATGTACACCTGTGGAGTAGCCAGGAGTCTATTTTATTTGGACACTCATTCATAGTCTCAGTGGATAATATGCATGTGTGTATTAGTCAGGATTCCATTTTATATTGCCACTGACTTGTAACCTCAGTGAAAAATGCAAAAATGTAAAATACTTAGCAACCTATTTCGTATTGACACTAATTCAGAGATTCACTGAATAATGCAAATATTTTAGATAGACAGCATCCTGTTTCATATGGTTAAACAAAAAAACCCGCTCTGAGAAATGGACACCAGGGCATGCGTTAGGAGTCTTTTTTATATAGCTTTTAATTTACAGAATTAAGAAATAATGCAGACGTTTGTAATAGACATTAGTCTATTATATATGGCCGCAAAGTCAAAGCCTTTTTGAATACCGCACATGTGGGAAATAATCACTTGTCTGTTTCATATGGTGTTTCGTTTGGTGAATCACAAACTTCTGCACCCCTTTGGTGTAAAATGGGTTCTATTTCAGAAGACCACTCTTTCAGTGTTTTAGTGAATAATATGTATATCTGATAAGTCAGGAATCTCTTTCACATGGCCACTTGTTCAGGGTCTCTGTGAAGGATACTTTTCTCAAAAATAGTCAAGTGTCTACTTTAAATGGCTACACATTCAGAGACTCTGTAGGTAATGAACACCTGGGCAATACACCTGAGTCTCTTTTTATGCCCACTTAGTCAGAGTATCATTCAATAATACACACCTGGGGAAGATTTAAGAGTCTACTTTATGTAGCCACTAATTTAGAGCCTCAGTGAATAATGCACACCTGTGGAATAGTCAGAAGTCTCTTTCCTATGGCCACTCGTTAAGAGCCTCACTAAGTGTACACACCTGGGGCAGTGTCAGGAGTCTATTTCATGTAGACACATATTCAGAGCCACAGTGAATAAAACAGGCCCTTTATGTTGTAAGGAATCTAATTAATATGGCCACATCTTCTGAGCCTCACTGAATATTACACACTTGTGATATAGTCTGGAGTCTATTTTCGATGGACATTCATTCAGAGCCTCAGTGAATAATGCACACCTGTGGAGTAGCCAGGAGTCTATTTCATATGGCCAAAGTTTCAGAGAATCACTAAATAATGCACACCTGTGGAGTAGCCAGGAGTCTATTTCATATAGACACTCATTCAGAGATTCACTGAATAATACACACCTGGGGCAGTGTCAGGAGTCTATTTCATATAGACACTCATTCAGAGAATCACTAAATAATGCACACCTGTGGAATAGTCAGGAGACTTTTCATGTGGCCTCTAATTCAGTGTCACTGAATAATGTGATGTAGTCAGGAGTCTATTTCATGTAGACACATATTCAGAGCCACAGTGAATAAAACAGGCCCTTTATGTTGTAAGGAATCTAATTAATATGGCCACATCTTCTGAGCCTCACTGAATATTACACACTTGTGATATAGTCTGGAGTCTATTTTTATGGCCACTCATTCAGAGAATCACTAAATAATGCACACCTGTGGAATAGTCAGAAGTCTCTTTCCTATGGCCACTCGTTAAGAGCCTCACTAAGTGTACACACCTGGGGAAATAGTCAGGATTTACCATTATCCCTCATTCAGAGTCTCACTAAATAATGCACACCTGTGGAATAGTCAGGAGACTTTTCATGTGGCCTCTAATTCAGTGTCACTGAATAATGCACACCTGTGGAATAGTCAGGAGACTTTTCATGTGGCCTCTAATTCAGTGTCACTGAATAATGCACAATGGGGCAATAGTAAGGAGTCTATTTCATATAGACACTCATTCAGAGAATCACTAAATAATGCACACCTGTGGAATAGTCAGGAGACTTTTCATGTGGCCTCTAATTCAGTGTCACTGAATAATGTGATGTAGTCAGGAGTCTATTTCATGTAGACACATATTCAGAGCCACAGTGAATAAAACAGGCCCTTTATGTTGTAAGGAATCTAATTAATATGGCCACATCTTCTGAGCCTCACTGAATAATACACACCTGGAGAATAATTTGGAGTCTATTTTCGATGGACATTCATTCAGAGCCTCGGTAAATAATGTACACCTGTGGAGTAGCCAGGAGTCTATTTTATATGGCCACTCATTCAGAGATTCACTGAATAATACACACCTGGAGAATAATTTGGAGTCTATTTTCGATGGACATTCATTCAGAGCCTCAGTGAATAATGCACACCTGTTGAGTAAAATGGGTTCTATTTCATAAGGCCACTCTTTCAGTGTTTTAGTGAATAATATGTATATCTGATAAGTCAGGAATCTCTTTCACATGGCCACTTATTCAGAACCTCAGTGAGGAATCATATATATCTGGAAAATACTCAGGATTATATTATATATAGCCACTTATTCAGAACCTCAGTGAGGAATCATATATATCTGGAAAATACTCAGGATTATATTATATATAGCCACTTATTCAGAACCTCAGTGAGGAATCATATATATCTGGAAAATACTCAGGATTATATTATATATAGCCACTTATTCAGAACCTCAGTGAGGAATCATATATATCTGGAAAATACTCAGGATTATATTATATATAGCCACTTATTCAGAACCTCAGTGAGGAATCATATATATCTGGAAAATACTCAGGATTATATTATATATAGCCACTTATTCAGAACCTCAGTGAGGAATCATATATATCTGGAAAATACTCAGGATTATATTATATATAGCCACTTATTCAGAACCTCAGTGAGGAATCATATATATCTGGAAAATACTCAGGATTATATTATATATAGCCACTTATTCAGAGACTCACTGAATAATACACACCTGGGGCAGTGTCAGGAGTCTATTTTATATGGCCACTCATTCAGAGATTCACTGAATAATACACACCTGGAGAATAATTTGGAGTCTATTTTCGATGGACATTCATTCAGAGCCTCAGTGAATAATGCACACCTGTTGAGTAAAATGGGTTCTATTTCATAAGGCCACTCTTTCAGTGTTTTAGTGAATAATATGTATATCTGATAAGTCAGGAATCTCTTTCACATGGCCACTTATTCAGAACCTCAGTGAGGAATCATATATATCTGGAAAATACTCAGGATTATATTATATATAGCCACTTATTCAGAGACTCACTGAATAATGCACACGTGTGGAATAGACACTAGACTATTTTATATGGCCACTCATTTTGTGCCTCACTGAGTGATATACACCTGAAGAATCCTCAGGATTCTATTTGATACTACCACTCATTTAGAACCTTATTGAATAATTCACAATGGAGCAATAGTCAGGTGTCTATTTTATATGGCCACTCATTTTGTGCCTCACTGAGTGATATACACCTGAAGAATCCTCAGGATTCTATTTGATACTACCACTCATTTAGAACCTTATTGAATAATTCACAATGGAGCAATAGTCAGGTGTCTATTTTATATGGCCACTCATTCAGAGCTTCAGTGCATAATAAACAGCTGTGGAGTAGTCAGGACCCTATTTAAGGTAGCCCCAAATTAAGCAGCTCCGTGAATGATACACACCTGGGGCAGTGTCAGGAGTCTATTTCATATAGACACTCATTCAGAGAATCACTAAATAATGCACACCTGTGGAGTAGCCAGGAGTCTATTTCATATGGCCAAAGTTTCAGAGCCTCAGTGAATAATGCACACGTGTGGAATAGACACTAGTCTATTTTATATGGCCACTCATTCAGAGAATCACTAAATAATGCACACCTGTGGAGTAGCCAGGAGTCTATTTTATATGGCCACTCATTCAGAGCTTCAGTGAATAAGACAGACACTTGATATAGTAAGGAATCTAATTGATATGGAAACATATTCTGAGCCTCACTGAATAATGCACAGCTAAGGAATAGTCTGGAGACTATTTGATATGACTCTTCACCCAGCGACTCAGTGGACAATGCAGAACTGAAAAATAGTCAAGTGTCTACTTTAAATGGCTACACATTCAGAGACTCTGTAGGTAATGAACACCTGGGCAATACACCTGAGTCTCTTTTTTATGCCCACTTAGTCAGAGTCTCATTTAATAATACACAACAAAGGAAGATTTAAGAGTCTACTTCATGTAGCCACTCATTTAGAGCCTCAGTGAATAATGCACACCAGGGTAATAGTCGAGCATTTTTTTCTATGGCCACTCATTTTGTGCCACACTGAGTGATATACACCTGAAGAATCCTCAGGATTCTCTTTGATACTACCACTCATATAGAACCTTATTGAATAATTTACAATGGAGCAATAGTCAGGTGTCTATTTTATATGGCCACTCATTCAGAGAATCACTAAATAATGCACACCTGTGGAGTAGCCAGGAGTCTATTTCATGTAGACACATATTCAGAGCCTCAGTGAATAATGCACACCTGTGGAGTAGCCACGAGTCTACTTCATATGAACTCTAATTTTGTGTATCGCTGAGTAATACACACCTGGGGCAGTGTCAGGAGTCTATTTGGTATGGACACTCAAACAGAGCCTGTTTGATTAATGCACACATGTATAATAATGAGGAGTCTATGTCATATGGCTACTCATTCAGACAAACTGTGAATAATACACATGTGGAGTAGCCAGGAGTCTATTTCATGTAGACACATATTCAGAGCCTCAGTGAATAATGCACATGTGGAGTAATTAGAAGTCTGTTTCATATGACCCCTCTTTCACAGCCTCACTGAATATTACACACTTGTGATATAGTTTGGAGTCTATTTTTAATGGCCACTCATTCAGAGAATCACTAAATAATGCACACCTGTAGAATAGTCAGAAGTCTCTTTCTTATGGTCACTCGTTAAGAGCCTCACTAAGTGTACACACCTGGGGCAGTGTCAGGAGTCTATTTTATTAGGACACTCATTCATAGCCTCAGTGGATAATATGCACGTGTGGATTAGTCAGGATTCCATTTTATATGGCCACTCATTCAGAGAATCACTAAATAATGCACACCTGTGGAGTAGCCAGGAGTCTATTTCATGTAGACACATATTCAGAGCTTCAGTGAATAAGACAGACACTTGATATAGTAAGGAATCTAATTGATATGGAAACATATTCTGAGCCTCACTAAATATTGTGGTGTATTCAGGAGTCTATTTCATGTAGACACATATTCAGATATTCAGTGAATAAGGCAGACACTTGATATAGTAAGGAATCTAATTGATATGGAAACATATTCTGAGCCTCACTGAATAATACACACCTGGGGAATAATTTGGAGTCTATTTTCGATGGACATTCATTCAGAGCCTCAGTGAATAATGCACACCTGTGG
This sequence comes from Saguinus midas, assembly GCA_021498475.1. Lineage (NCBI taxonomy): Eukaryota > Metazoa > Chordata > Mammalia > Primates > Cebidae > Saguinus > Saguinus midas. The sequence goes on along the minus strand of JAKFGQ010000002.1, from coordinate 208,970 downwards.
AGTAGCCAGGAGTCTATTTTATTAGGACACTCATTCATAGCCTCAGGGAATAATATGCACGTGTGGATTAGTCAGGATTCCATTTTATATGGCCACTGACTCGTAACCTCAGTGAAAAATGCAAAATGTAAAATACTTAGCAGTCTATTTCATATAGACACTCATTCAGAGATTCACTGAATAATACAAATATTTGAGATAGACAGCATCCTGTTTCATATGGTTAAACAAAAGAGCCTCACTGAGTAATGCACACCAGGGAAGTGTTAGGAGTCTACTTTATATAGCCTTTAATTTACAGAATCAGGAAATAATGCACACCTGTGGAGTAGCCAGGAGTCTATTTCATATGGCCAAAGTTTCAGAGCCTCAGTGAATAATGCACACGTGTGGAATAGACACTAGTCTATTTTATATGGCCACTCATTCAGAGAATCACTAAATAATGCACACCTGTGGAATAGTCAGGAGACTTTTCATGTGGCCTCTAATTCAGTGTCACTGAATAATGCACACCTGTGGAGTAGCCAGGAGTCTATTTCATATGAACTCTAATTTTGTGTATCGCTGAGTAATACACACCTGGGGCAGTGTCAGGAGTCTATTTCATATGGCCAAAGTTTCAGAGCCTCAGTGAATAATGCACACCTGTGGAATAGTCAGAAGTCTCTTTCCTATGGCCACTCGTTCAGGGCCTCTGTGAAGAATACTCCCTCAAAAATAGTCAAGTGTCTACTTTAAATGGCTACACATTCAGAGACTCTGTAGGTAATGAACACCTGGGCAATACACCTGAGTCTCTTTTTATGCCCACTTAGTCAGAGTCTCATTCAATAATACACACCTGGGAAGAGTTAAGAGTCTACTTCATGTAGCCACTCATTTAGAGCCTCAGTGAATAATGCACACCAGGGTAATAGTCGAGCATTTTTATATGGCCACTCATTTTGTGCCTCACTGAGTGATATACACCTGAAGAATCCTCAGGATTCTATTTGATACTACCACTCATTTAGAACCTTATTGAATAATTCACAATGGAGCAATAGTCAGGTGTCTATTTTATATGGTCTATCACTCAAAGTTTCAGTGAATAATGCACACCTGTGGAGTAGCCAGGAGTCTATTTCATATAGACACTCATTCAGAGAATCACTAAATAATGCACACCTGTGGAGTAGCCAGGAGTCTATTTCATATAGACACTCATTCAGAGATTCACTGAATAATACACACCTGGGGCAGTGTCAGGAGTCTATTTGGTATGGACACTCAAACAGAACCTGTTTGATTAATGCACACATGTATAATAATGAGGAGTCTATGTCATATGGCTACTCATTCAGACAAACAGTGAATAATGCACAAATGTAAAGTACTCAGCAGTCTATTTCATATAGACACTCATTCAGAGATTCACTGAATAATACAAATATTTAATATAGCAGCATCCTGTTTCATATGGTCACACAAAATGAGCCTCACTGAATATTACACACTTGTGATATAGTCTGGAGTCTATTTTTATGGCCACCCATTCAGAGAATCACTAAATAATGCACACCTGTGGAATAGTCAGAAGTCTCTTTCCTATGGCCACTCGTTAAGAGCCTCACTAAGTGTACACACCTGGGGCAGTGTCAGGAGTCTATTTCATATAGACACTCATTCAGAGATTCACTAAATAATACAAATATTTAATATAGCAGCATCCTGTTTCATATGGTCACACAAAATGAGCCTCACTGAATATTACACACTTGTGATATAGTCTGGAGTCTATTTTTATGGCCACTCATTCAGAGAATCACTAAATAATGCACACCAGGGTAATAGTCGAGCATTTTTATATGGCCACTCATTCAGAGCCTCGGTAAATAATGTACACCTGTGGAGTAAAATGGGTTCTATTTCATAAGGCCACTCTTTCAGTGTTTTAGTGAATAACATGTATATCTGATAAGTCAGGAATCTCTTTCACATGGCCACTTATTCAGAGACTCACTGAATAATGTGATGTAGTCAGGAGTCTATTTCATGTAGACACATATTCAGAGCCACAGTGAATAAAACAGGCCCTTTATGTTGTAAGGAATCTAATTAATATGGCCACATCTTCTGAGCCTCACTGAATAATACACACCTGGAGAATAATTTGGAGTCTATTTTCGATGGACATTCATTCAGAGCCTCAGTGAATAATGCACACGTGTGGAATAGACACTAGTCTATTTTATATGGCCACTCATTCAGAGCCTCAGTGAATAATGCACACGTGTGGAATAGACACTAGTCTATTTTATATGGCCACTGACTCGTAACCTCAGTGAAAATGCACAAATGTAAAGTACTCAGCAGTCTATTTCATATAGACACTCATTCAGAGATTCACTAAATAATACAAATATTTAATATAGCAGCATCCTGTTTCATATGGTCACACAAAATGAGCCTCACTGAATAATACACACCTGGGAAGTGTTAGGAGTCTACTTTATATAGCCTCTCATTTACAGCCTCAGGAATAATGCACACGTGTGGAATAGACACTAGACTATTTTATATGGCCACAAAATCAAAGCCTGAGTGAGTAATACACAACTTTGGAATAGTCACTTGTCTATTTTACATGCCCAAATATTTAGAGTCAGAGTCAATAATACACGCCTGTGGACAAGTCAGAAAACAATTTCATATGGCCAAAGTTTCAGAGCCTCAGTGAATAATGCACAAATGTAAAGTACTCAGCAGTCTATTTCATATGGCCAAAGTTTCAGAGCCTCAGTGAATAATGCACACGTGTGGAATAGACACTAGTCTATTTTATATGGCCACAAAATCAAAGCCTGAGTGAGTAATACACAACTTTGGAATAGTCACTAGTCTATTTTATATGGCCACTCATTCAGAGCCTCGGTAAATAATGTACACCTGTGGAGTAAAATGGGTTCTATTTCATAAGGCCACTCTTTCAGTGTTTTAGTGAATAATATGTATATCTGATAAGTCAGGAATCTCTTTCACATGGCCACTTATTCAGTTCCTCAGTGAAGAATCATATATATCTGGAAAATACTCAGGATTATATTATATATAGCCACTTATTCAGAGACTCACTGAATAATGCACACATGGAGAATAATGAGGAGTCTATGTCATATGGCTACTCATTCAGACAAACAGTGAATAATGCACAGCTAAGGAATAGTCTGGAGACTATTTGATATGACTCTTCACCCAGCGACTCAGTGGACAATGCAGAACTGAAAAATAGTCAAGAGGATAGAGTCAAGGGTTTATGTTATGTGGTCACTCGTTCAGAATCTCACTGAAGAATACACACCTTGGGAATAGTCAGTGTCCAAGTCATATGGACACTCAATCACAGCATTACCGAATAATGCACAATGGGGCAATAGTAAGGAGTCTATTTCATATGGCCTCTCATTCAGAGCTTCAGTGCATAATAAACAGCTGTGGAGTAGTCAGGACCCTATTTAAGGTAGCCCCAAATAAAGCAGCTCCGTGAATGATACACACCTGGGGAGTTTCAGGAGTCTATTTCATATAGACACTCATTCAGAGCCTCAGTGAATAATGCACACGTGTGGAATAGACACTAGTCTATTTTATATGGCCACTCATTCAGAGATTCACTGAATAATACACACCTGGGGAGTTTCAGGAGTCTATTTCATATGGCCTCTCATTCAAAGTTTCAGTGAATAATGCACACGTGTGGAATAGACACTAGTCTATTTTATATGGCCACTCATTCAGAGCCTCGGTAAATAATGTACACCTGTGGAGTAAAATGGGTTCTATTTCATAAGGCCACTCTTTCAGTGTTTTAGTGAATAATATGTATATCTGATAAGTCAGGAATCTCTTTCACATGGCCACTTATTCAGTTCCTCAGTGAAGAATCATATATATCTGGAAAATACTCAGGATTATATTATATATAGCCACTTATTCAGTTCCTCAGTGAAGAATCATATATATCTGGAAAATACTCAGGATTATATTATATATAGCCACTTATTCAGTTCCTCAGTGAAGAATCATATATATCTGGAAAATACTCAGGATTATATTATATATAGCCACTTATTCAGTTCCTCAGTGAAGAATCATATATATCTGGAAAATACTCAGGATTCTATTATATATAGCCACTTATTCAGTTCCTCAGTGAAGAATCATATATATCTGGAAAATACTCAGGATTCTATTATATATAGCCACTTATTCAGTTCCTCAGTGAAGAATCATATATATCTGGAAAATACTCAGGATTCTATTTCATACTACCACTCATTTAGAACCTTATTGAATAATTCACAATGGAGCAATAGTCAGGTGTCTATTTTGTATGGCCTCTCATTCAAAGTTTCAGTGAATAATGAACTTCTATGGAGTAATCAGGACACTGTTTAAGATAGCCATGAATTAAGTGCCTTCCTGAATGATACACACCTGGGTGGTAGTCAGGAGTCTATTTCATATGAACTCTAATTCTGTGTAACGCTGAGTAATACACACCTGGGGGAGTTTCAGGAGTCTATTTGGTATGGACACTCATACCGAACCTGTTGGAATAATGCACACATGGAGAATAATGAGGAGTCTATGTCATACGGCTACTCATTCAGACAAACAGTGAATAATGCACAAATGTAAAGTACTCAGCAGTCTATTTCATATAGCCACATACTCAGAGCCTAACTGAATAACAGACACCTTGGGAAAGTCAGGATTCTATTATATATAGCCACTTATTCAGAGACTCACTGAATAATGCACACCTGTGGAATAGTCAGAAGTCTCTTTCCTATGGCTACCCGTTGAGAGCCTCACTAAATGTACACACCTGGATAAATAGTCAGGATTTACTTGTATCTCCTCATTCAGAGTCTCACTAAATAATGCACACCTGTGGAATAGTCAGGAGACTTTTTCATGTGGTTTCTCATTCAATGTGTCATTGTAAAATGTGGTGTAGTCAGGAGACTCTTTCATGTAGACACATATTCAGAGCCTCAGTGCATAAGACAGACCCTTGATATAGTAAGAAATCTAATTAGTATGACCACATCTTCTGAGGCTCACTGAATAATACACACCTGGAGAATAATTTGGAGTCTATTTTCGATGGACATTCATTCAGAGCCTCGGTAAATAATGCAGACCTGTGGAGTAGTCAGGAGTCTCTTTCATTTGGACACACATTCATAGCCTCAGTGGATAATATGCACGTGTGGATTAGTCAGGATTCCATTTTATATGGCCACTGACTCGTAACCTCAATGAATAATGCACAAATGTAAAGTACTCAGCAGTTTATTTCATATAGCCACTCATTCAGAGATTCACTGAATAATAAAATTATTTGAGATAGACAGCCTCCTGTTTCATATGGCCCTCTTTCACAGCCTCACTGAATAATAAAATATTTGAGATAGACAGCCTCCTGTTTCATATTGTCATACAAAAGAGCCTCACTGAGTGACACACACCTGGGAAGTGTTAGGAGTGTACTTTACATAGCCTCTCATTTACAGCCTAAGGAATAATGCACACGTGTGGAATAGACACTAGTCTGTTTTATATGGCCACAAAATCAAAGCCTGAGTCAGTAATACACAACTTTGGAATAGTCACTAGTCTATTTTATATGGCCACTCATTCAGAGCCTCGGTAAATAATGCAGACCTGTGGAGTAGTCAGGAGTCTATTTCATATGGCCAAAGTTTCAGAGCCTCAGTGAATAATGCACACCTGTGGAATAGTCAGGAGACTTTTCATGTGGCCTCTCATTCAAAGTTTCAGTGAATAATGCACACGTGTGGAATAGACACTAGTCTATTTTATATGGCCACAAAATCAAAGCCTGAGTCAGTAATACACAACTTTGGAATAGTCACTAGTCTATTTCATATAGCCACTCATTTACAGCCTAAGGGAATAATGCACATGTGGAATAGACACTAGTCTATTTCATATAGCCACTCATTTACAGCCGAATGTAAAACTCACGCCTGAGTAGTATATAGGAGTCTCTATTATATGGCCACTCATTCAGAGCCTCACAGAATAATACAGACGTATGGAAATGTCAGGAGTGTACTTGACATGGCCACTTATTCAGTTCCTCAGTGAAGAATCATATATATCTGGAAAATACTCAGGATTCTATTATATATAGCCACTTATTAAGAGACTCACTGAATAATGCACACCTGGAGAATTGTCTGGAGACTATTTGATATGACCGTTCACCCAGCGACTCAGTGGAAAATGCAGAGCTGAGAAATAGTCAAGAGGACAGAGTCAGGAGTCTATTTTATGTGGTCACTCGTTCAGAAACTGACTGAAGAATACACACCTTGGGAATAGTCAGAGTCCAGGTCATATGGCCACTCAATCACAGCATTACCGAATAATGCACAATGGGGCAATAGTAAGGAGTCTATTTCATATGGCCTCTCATTCAGAGCTTCAGTGCATAATAAACAGCTGTGGAGGGAGGAGGACCCTATTGAAGGTAGCCCCAAATAAAGCAGCTCCGTGAATGATACACACCTGGGTGGTAGTCAGGAGTCTATTTCATATAGCCACTCATTTAGATCCTCAGTGAATAATGCACACCTGGAGAATTGTCTGGAGACTATTTGATATGGACACTCATACAGAACCTCTTCGAATATTGCACATGTGGGGAATAATCACTAGTCTATTTCATATGGTGGTTCGTTTGGAGAGTCAAAAATAACGCACACCTGTGGAGTAAAATGTGGTCTATTTCATAAGGCCACTCTTTCAGTGTTTTAGTGAATAACATGTATATCTGATAAGTCAGGAATCTCTTTCACATGGCCACTCGTTCTGGGCCTCTGTGAATAATACTCCCTCAGAAACAGTCAAGGGTCTACTTCAAATGCCTACACATTCAGAGTCTCTGTAAGTAATGAACACCTGGGCAATACACCTGAGTCTCTTTTTATGCCCACTTAGTCAGAGTCTCATTCAATAATACACACCTGGGGAAGAGTTAAGAGTCTACTTCATGTAGCCACTCATTTAGATCCTCAGTGAATAATCCACACCAGGGTAATAGTCGAGCATTTTTCATATGGCCACTCTTTCTGTGCCTCCATGAATGATACACACCTGGGGAATTCTCAGGATTCTATTTCATACTACCACTCATTTAGAACCTTATTGAATAATTCACAATGGAGCAATAGTCAGGTGTCTATTTTGTATGGCCTCTCATTCAAAGTTTCAGTGAATAATGAACTTCTATGGAGTAATCAGGACACTGTTTAAGATAGCCATGAATTAAGTGCCTTCCTGAATGATACACACCTGGGTGGTAGTCAGGAGTCTATTTCATATGAACTCTAATTCTGTGTAACGCTGAGTAATACACACCTGGGGAGTTTCAGGAGTCTATTTGGTATGGACACTCATACCGAACCTGTTGGAATAATGCACACATGGAGAATAATGAGGAGTCTATGTCATATGGCTACTCATTCAGACAAACAGTGAATAATGCACACCTGGAGAATTGTCTGGAGACTATTTGATATGGACACTCATACAGAACCTCTTCGAATATTGCACATGTGGGGAATAATCACTAGTCTATTTTATATGGCCACAAAATCAAAGCCTGAGTCAGTAATACACAACTTTGGAATAGTCACTAGTCTATTTTATATGGCCACTCATTCAGAGATTCACTGAATAATACACACCTGGGTGGTAGTCAGGAGTCTATTTTATGGCCACTCATTCAGAGCCTCAGTGAATAATGCACAATGGGGCAATAGTAAGGAGTCTATTTCATATGGCCTCTCATTCAAAGTTTCAGTGAATAATGCACACCTGTGGAATAGTCAGGAGACTCTTTCATGTAGACACATATTCAGAGCCTCAGTGCATAAGACAGACCCTTGATATAGTAAGAAATCTAATTAGTATGGCCACATCTTCTGAGGCTCACTGAATAATACACACCTGGAGAATTGTCTGGAGACTATTTGATATGGACACTCATACAGAACCTCTTCGAATATTGCACATGTGGGGAATAATCACTAGTCTATTTTATATGGCCACTCATTCAGAGATTCACTGAATAATACACACCTGAGGGAGTTTCAGGAGTCTATTTGGTATGGACACTCATACCGAACCTGTTGGAATAATGCACACATGGAGAATAATGAGGAGTCTATGTCATATGGCTACTCATTCAGACAAACAGTGAATAATGCACATGTGGAGTCATTAGAATTCTGTTTCATATGGCCCTCTTTCACAGCCTCACTGAATATTACACACTTGTGATATAGTCTGGAGTCTATATTTTATGGCCACTCATTCAGAGCCTCAGTGAATAATGCACACCTGTGGAATAGTCAGAAGTCTCTTTCCTATGGCTACCCGTTGAGAGCCTCACTAAATGTACACACCTGGATAAATAGTCAGGATTTACTTGTATCTCCTCATTCAGAGTCTCACTAAATAATGCACACCTGTGGAATAGTCAGGAGACTTTTTCATGTGGCCTCTCATTCAATGTGTCATTGAAAATGTGGTGTAGTCAGGAGACTCTTTCATGTAGACACATATTCAGAGCCTCAGTGCATAAGACAGACCCTTGATATAGTAAGAAATCTAATTAGTATGGCCACATCTTCTGAGGCTCACTGAATAATACACACCTGGAGAATAATTTGGAGTCTATTTTCGATGGACATTCATTCAGAGCCTCGGTAAATAATGCAGACCTGTGGAGTAGCCAGGAGTCTATTTCATTTGGAAACACATTCATAGCCTCAGTGGATAATATGCACGTGTGGATTAGTCAGGATTCCATTTTATATGGCCACTGACTCGTAACCTCAATGAATAATGCACAAATGTAAAGTACTCAGCAGTCTATTTCATATAGCCACTCATTCAGAGATTCACTGAATAATAAAATTATTTGAGATAGACAGCCTCCTGTTTCATATGGCCCTCTTTCACAGCCTCACTGAATATTACACACTTGTGATATAGTCTGGAGTCTATATTTTATGGCCACTCATTCAGAGATTCACTGAATAATACACACCTGGGTGGTAGTCAGGAGTCTATTTCATATGGCCAAAGTTTCAGAGCCTCAGTGAATAATGCACACCTGTGGAATAGTCAGGAGACTTTTCATGTGGCCTCTCATTCAAAGTTTCAGTGAATAATGCACACCTGTGGAATAGTCAGGAGACTTTTCATGTGGCCTCTCATTCAAAGTTTCAGTGAATAATGCACAATGGGGCAATAGTAAGGAGTCTATTTCATATGAACTCTAATTCTGTGTAACGCTGAGTAATACACACCTGGGGAATTCTCAGGATTCTATTTCATATAGCCACTCATTTAGATCCTCAGTGAATAATGCACAAATGTAAAGTACTCAGCAGTCTATTTCATATGGCCTCTCATTCAAAGTTTCAGTGAATAATGCACACCTGTGGAATAGTCAGGAGACTTTTCATGTGGCCTCTCATTCAATGTGTCATTGAAAATGTGGTGTAGTCAGGAGACTTTTCATGTGGCCTCTCATTCAATGTGTCATTGAAAATGTGGTGTAGTCAGGAGACTTTTCATGTGGCCTCTCATTCAATGTGTCATTGAAAATGTGGTGTAGTCAGGAGACTCTTTCATGTAGACACATATTCAGAGCCTCAGTGAATAATAAATACCTGAGGAATACTCTGGACGCTATTACATGTGGCATTTCTTCAGAGGTTCATTGAGTAAAGAACACCTGTATTGTAGTCAGAATTCTATTTCATATAGCCACTCATTTAGATCCTCAGTGAATAATGCACACCTGTGGAATAGTCAGGAGACTTTTCATGTGGCCTCTCATTCAATGTGTCATTGAAAATGTGGTGTAGTCAGGAGACTCTTTCATGTAGACACATATTCAGAGCCTCAGTGAATAATGCACACCTGTGGAATAGTCAGGAGACTTTTCATGTGGCCTCTCATTCAAAGTTTCAGTGAATAATGAACTTCTATGGAGTAATCAGGACACTGTTTAAGATAGCCATGAATTAAGTGCCTTCCTGAATGATACACACCTGGGGAGTTTCAGGAGTCTATTTGGTATGGACACTCATACCGAACCTGTTGGAATAATTCACACCGGTGGAATAGTCAGAAGTCTCTTTCATATGGGTACCCGTTGAGAGCCTCACTAAATGTACACACCTGGATAAATATTCAGGATTTATTTGTATCTCCTCAGAGTCTCAGTAAATAATGTGCACCTGTGGAATAGTCAGGAAACTTTGTCATGTGGCGTCTCATTCAATGTGTCATTGATAAATGTGGTGTAGTCAGGAGACTTTTCATGTGGCCTCTCATTCAATGTGTCATTGATAAATGTGGTGTAGTCAGGAGACTTTGTCATGTAGACACATATTCAGATTCTCAGTGCATAAGACAGATCCTTGATATAGTAAGAAATCTAATTAGTATGGCCACATCTTCTGAGGCTCACTGAATAAAACACACCTAAAGAATAATTTGGAGTCTATTTTCAATGGACATTCATTCAGAGCCTCGGTAAATCATGGAGACCTGTGGAGTAGACAGGAGTCTATCTCATTTGGAAACAGATTCATAGCCTCAGTAAATAATATGCACGTGTGGATTAGTCAGGTTTCATTTTATATGGCCACTGACACGTAAACTCCATGAATAATGCACAAATGTAAATTACACAGAAGTTTATTTCATAAAGCCACTCATAGAGAGATCCATTGGATAATAACATTATTTGAGATAGACTGCCTCCTGTATCATATGGCCCTCTTTCACAGCCTCACTGAATATTACACACTTGTGATATAGTCTGGAGTCTATATTTTATGGCCACTCATTCAGAGATTCACTGAATAATACACACCTGGGAAGTGTTAGGAGTGTACTTTACATAGCCTCTCATTTACAGCCTAAGGGAATAATGCACACGTGTGAAATAGACACTAGTCTAATTTATATGGCCACAAAATCAAAGCCTGAGTCAATAATACACAACTTTGGAATAGTCACTGGTCTATTTTATATGGCCACTCATTCAGAGCCTCGGTAAATAATGCAGACCTGTGGAGTAGCCAGGAGTCTATTTCATATGGCCAAAGTTTCAGAGGGGGATACACACAGGAGAGGATACACAGGAGAGGATACACACACAGGAGAGAGGATACACAGGAGAGAGGATACACAGGAGAGGGATACACACAGGAGAGGAGGATACACAGGAGAGGATACACACACAGGAGAGGATACACAGGAGAGGATACACAGGAGAGGATACACACAGGAGAGGATACACACACAGGAGAGGATACACAGGAGAGGATACACACACAGGAGAGGATACACAGGAGAGGATACACAGGAGAGGATACACAGGAGAGGATACACAGGAGAGGGGATACACACAGGAGAGGGATACACACAGGAGAGGATACACACAGGAGAGAGGATACACAGGAGAGGATACACAGGAGAGGATACACACACAGGAGAGGAGGATACACAGGAGAGGATACACAGGAGAGGAGGATACACAGGAGAGGATACACACACAGGAGAGGATACACACAGGAGAGGATACACAGGAGAGGATACACACAGGAGAGGATACACACAGGAGAGGATACACAGGAGAGAGGATACACAGGAGAGAGGATACACACAGGAGAGGATACACACACAGGAGAGGATACACAGGAGAGGATACACACACAGGAGAGGATACACAGGAGAGGATACACAGGAGAGGATACACAGGAGAGGGATACACACAGGAGAGGATACACACAGGAGAGAGGATACACACACAGGAGAGGAGGATACACAGGAGAGGATACACAGGAGAGGATACACACACAGGAGAGGATACACACAGGAGAGAGGATACACACAGGAGAGGATACACACAGGAGAGGATACACAGGAGAGGGATACACACAGGAGAGGATACACACACAGGAGAGAGGATACACACACAGGAGAGGATACACAGGAGAGGATACACAGGAGAGGATACACACACAGGAGAGGATACACAGGAGAGGATACACAGGAGAGGAGATACACACAGGAGAGGATACACACAGGAGAGGATACACAGGAGAGGGATACACACAGGAGAGGATACACACAGGAGAGAGGATACACACACAGGAGAGGATACACACAGGAGAGGATACACACACAGGAGAGGATACACACACAGGAGAGGATACACACACAGGAGAGAGGATACACACACAGGAGAGGATACACACACAGGAGAGAGGATACACACACAGGAGAGGATACACACAGGAGAGGATACACAGGAGAGGATACACACACAGGAGAGGAGGATACACACAGGAGAGGATACACAGGAGAGGATACACACACAGGAGAGAGGATACACACACAGGAGAGGATACACACACAGGAGAGGAGGATACACAGGAGAGAGGATACACACACAGGAGAGAGGATACACAGGAGAGGATACACACAGGAGAGGATACACAGGAGAGGATACACAGGAGAGGATACACACAGGAGAGGATACACACAGGAGAGGATACACAGGAGAGGATACACACAGGAGAGAGGATACACAGGAGAGGAGGATACACAGGAGAGGATACACAGGAGAGGATACACAGGAGAGAGGATACACAGAGGAGAGAGAACAGAAATATTGCTTTTAATGGGTGTTAATTATGGCTGATCATTATTTTGTGTATTTAATGTGGATAATGTATATTTTATTTATCTAAAGTGGAGAGCTCTACAAGTGCTTATTAAGGTTACCTGTTACTGATCTGAGTTCAGATTCTAGATGTCCTTATTAATTTTCTGTTTCATTGAGTCTGAATCTCTTTATGCATCTTATGTATCTGGGTTTTAGGATATATTGATCCTTATACCACTCTACCTTTGTTGGTTTGAAATCTGTTTTATCAAATGCATGAATTGCAACTCCTTTTTTTATTTATTTGTTTTTGTTCTCTATTTTGTTGGTAAATCTTTCTCCAACCCGTTGTTTTTAGTCTTTGTGTATCTTTGGATGTGAAATGGGTCTGGATATAGTATACCGTAAGGTTTGGCTCTATCTTTTAATTAAAAAATTTAGTCGAATTCTATTTCATATAGCCACATACTCAGAGCCTAACTGAATAACAGACACCTTGGGAAAGTCAGGATTCTATTTCATATAGCCACTCATTTAGAACCTTATTGAATAATTCACAATGGAGCAATAGTCAGGTGTCTATTTTGTATGGCCTCTCATTCAAAGTTTCAGTGAATAATGCACAATGGGGCAATAGTAAGGAGTCTATTTCATATGGCCAAAGTTTCAGAGCCTCAGTGAATAATAAATACCTGAGGAATACTCTGGACGCTATTACATGTGGCATTTCTTCAGAGGTTCATTGAGTAAAGAACACCTGTATTGTAGTCAGAATTCTATTTCATATAGCCACATACTCAGAGCCTAACTGAATAACAGACACCTTGGGAAAGTCAGGATTCTATTTCATATAGCCACTCATTTAGATCCTCAGTGAATAATAAATACCTGAGGAATACTCTGGACGCTATTACATGTGGCATTTCTTCAGAGGTTCATTGAGTAAAGAACACCTGTATTGTAGTCAGAATTCTATTTCATATAGCCACTCATTTAGAACCTTATTGAATAATTCACAATGGAGCAATAGTCAGGTGTCTATTTTGTATGGCCTCTCATTCAAAGTTTCAGTGAATAATGCACACCTGTGGAATAGTCAGGAGACTCTTTCATGTAGACACATATTCAGAGCCTCAGTGAATAATAAATACCTGAGGAATACTCTGGACGCTATTACATGTGGCATTTCTTCAGAGGTTCATTGAGTAAAGAACACCTGTATTGTAGTCAGAATTCTATTTCATACTACCACTCATTTAGATCCTCAGTGAATAATAAATACCTGAGGAATACTCTGGACGCTATTACATGTGGCATTTCTTCAGAGGTTCATTGAGTAAAGAACACCTGTATTGTAGTCAGAATTCTATTTCATATAGCCACTCATTTAGATCCTCAGTGAATAATCCACACCAGGGTAATAGTCGAGCATTTTTATATGGCCACTCATTCAGAGCCTCAGTGAATAATCCACACCAGGGTAATAGTCGAGCATTTTTATATGGCCACAAAATCAAAGCCTGAGTCAGTAATACACAACTTTGGAATAGTCACTAGTCTATTTTATATGGCCACAAAATCAAAGCCTGAGTCAGTAATACACAACTTTGGAATAGTCACTAGTCTATTTCATAAGGCCACTCTTTCAGTGTTTTAGTGAATAACATGTATATCTGATAAGTCAGGAATCTCTTTCACATGGCCACTCGTTCTGGGCCTCTGTGAATAATACTCCCTCAGAAACAGTCAAGGGTCTACTTCAAATGCCTACACATTCAGAGTCTCTGTAAGTAATGAACACCTGGGCAATACACCTGAGTCTCTTTTTATGCCCACTTAGTCAGAGTCTCATTCAATAATACACACCTGGAGAATAATTTGGAGTCTATTTTCGATGGACATTCATTCAGAGCCTCAGTGAATAATAAATACCTGAGGAATACTCTGGACGCTATTACATGTGGCATTTCTTCAGAGGTTCATTGAGTAAAGAACACCTGTATTGTAGTCAGAATTCTATTTCATATAGCCACATACTCAGAGCCTAACTGAATAACAGACACCTTGGGAAAGTCAGGATTCTATTTCATATAGCCACATACTCAGAGCCTAACTGAATAACAGACACCTTGGGAAAGTCAGGATTCTATTTCATATAGCCACATACTCAGAGCCTAACTGAATAACAGACACCTTGGGAAAGTCAGGATTCTATTTCATATAGCCACTCATTTAGATCCTCAGTGAATAATAAATACCTGAGGAATACTCTGGACGCTATTACATGTGGCATTTCTTCAGAGGTTCATTGAGTAAAGAACACCTGTATTGTAGTCAGAATTCTATTTCATATAGCCACTCATTTAGATCCTCAGTGAATAATAAATACCTGAGGAATACTCTGGACGCTATTACATGTGGCATTTCTTCAGAGGTTCATTGAGTAAAGAACACCTGTATTGTAGTCAGAATTCTATTTCATACTACCACTCATTTAGATCCTCAGTGAATAATAAATACCTGAGGAATACTCTGGACGCTATTACATGTGGCATTTCTTCAGAGGTTCATTGAGTAAAGAACACCTGTATTGTAGTCAGAATTCTATTTCATATAGCCACATACTCAGAGCCTAACTGAATAACAGACACCTTGGGAAAGTCAGGATTCTATTTCATATAGCCACTCATTTAGATCCTCAGTGAATAATAAATACCTGAGGAATACTCTGGACGCTATTACATGTGGCATTTCTTCAGAGGTTCATTGAGTAAAGAACACCTGTATTGTAGTCAGAATTCTATTTCATATAGCCACTCATTTACAGCCTAAGGGAATAATGCACACCTGGAGAATAATTTGGAGTCTATTTTCGATGGACATTCATTCAGAGCCTCAGTGAATAATGCACACCTGGAGAATAATTTGGAGTCTATTTTCGATGGACATTCATTCAGAGCCTCAGTGAATAATGCACACCTGTGGAATAGTCAGGAGACTCTTTCATGTAGACACATATTCAGAGCCTCAGTGAATAATGCACACGTGTGGAATAGACACTAGTCTATTTCATATAGCCACTCATTTAGAACCTTATTGAATAATTCACAATGGAGCAATAGTCAGGTGTCTATTTTATATGGCCACTGACTCGTAACCTCAATGAATAATGCACACCTGTGGAATAGTCAGGAGACTCTTTCATGTAGACACATATTCAGAGCCTCAGTGAATAATGCACAAATGTAAAGTACTCAGCAGTCTATTTCATATGGCCAAAGTTTCAGAGCCTCAGTGAATAATGCACAAATGTAAAGTACTCAGCAGTCTATTTCATATGGCCAAAGTTTCAGAGCCTCAGTGAATAATGCACAAATGTAAAGTACTCAGCAGTCTATTTCATATAGCCACTCATTTACAGCCTAAGGGAATAATGCACACGTGTGGAATAGACACTAGTCTATTTCATATGGCCAAAGTTTCAGAGCCTCAGTGAATAATGCACACGTGTGGAATAGACACTAGTCTATTTCATATGGCCAAAGTTTCAGAGCCTCAGTGAATAATGCACACGTGTGGAATAGACACTAGTCTATTTTATATGGCCACAAAATCAAAGCCTGAGTCAGTAATACACAACTTTGGAATAGTCACTAGTCTATTTCATATAGCCACTCATTTAGAACCTTATTGAATAATTCACAATGGAGCAATAGTCAGGTGTCTATTTTATATGGCCACTCATTCAGAGAATCACTAAATAATGCACACCTGTGGAATAGTCAGGAGACTCTTTCATGTAGACACATATTCAGAGCCTCAGTGAATAATGCACACGTGTGGAATAGACACTAGTCTATTTCATATAGCCACTCATTTAGAACCTTATTGAATAATTCACAATGGAGCAATAGTCAGGTGTCTATTTTATATGGCCACTCATTCAGAGCCTCAGTGAATAATGCACACCTGGAGAATAATTTGGAGTCTATTTTCGATGGACATTCATTCAGAGCCTCAGTGAATAATGCACACGTGTGGAATAGACACTAGTCTATTTTATATGGCCACTCATTCAGAGAATCACTAAATAATGCACACCTGGAGAATAATTTGGAGTCTATTTTCGATGGACATTCATTCAGAGCCTCAGTGAATAATAAATACCTGAGGAATACTCTGGACGCTATTACATGTGGCATTTCTTCAGAGGTTCATTGAGTAAAGAACACCTGTATTGTAGTCAGAATTCTATTTCATATAGCCACATACTCAGAGCCTAACTGAATAACAGACACCTTGGGAAAGTCAGGATTCTATTTCATATAGCCACTCATTTACAGCCTAAGGGAATAATGCACACGTGTGGAATAGACACTAGTCTATTTCATATGGCCAAAGTTTCAGAGCCTCAGTGAATAATGCACAAATGTAAAGTACTCAGCAGTCTATTTCATATGGCCAAAGTTTCAGAGCCTCAGTGAATAATGCACACGTGTGGAATAGACACTAGTCTATTTTATATGGCCACTCATTCAGAGCCTCGGTAAATAATGCAGACCTGTGGAGTAGCCAGGAGTCTATTTCATATGGCCAAAGTTTCAGAGCCTCAGTGAATAATGCACAAATGTAAAGTACTCAGCAGTCTATTTCATATAGCCACTCATTTACAGCCTAAGGGAATAATGCACACGTGTGGAATAGACACTAGTCTATTTCATATAGCCACTCATTTACAGCCTAAGGGAATAATGCACACCTGTGGAATAGTCAGGAGACTTTTCATGTGGCCTCTCATTCAATGTGTCATTGAAAATGTGGTGTAGTCAGGACACTCTTTCATGTAGACACATATTCAGAGCCTCAGTGCATAAGACAGACCCTTGATATAGTAAGAAATCTAATTAGTATGGCCACATCTTCTGAGGCTCACTGAATAATACACACCTGGAGAATAATTTGGAGTCTATTTTCGATGGACATTCATTCAGAGCCTCGGTAAATAATGCAGACCTGTGGAGTAGCCAGGAGTCTATTTCATTTGGAAACACATTCATAGCCTCAGTGGATAATATGCACGTGTGGATTAGTCAGGATTACATTTTATATGGCCACTGACTCGTAACCTCAATGAATAATGCACAAATGTAAAGTACTCAGCAGTCTATTTCATATAGACACTCATTCAGAGATTCACTGAATAATAAAAATATTTGAGATAGACAGCCTCCTGTTTCATATGGTCATACAAAAGAGCCTCACTGAGTGACACACACCTGGGAAGAGTTAAGAGTCTACTTCATGTAGCCACTCATTTACAGCCTAAGGGAATAATGCACACGTGTGGAATAGACACTAGTCTATTTTATATGGCCACAAAATCAAAGCCTGAGTCAGTAATACACAACTTTGGAATAGTCACTAGTCTATTTCATATGGCCAAAGTTTCAGAGCCTCAGTGAATAATGCACACCTGTGGAGTAGCCAGGAGTCTATTTCATATGGCCAAAGTTTCAGAGCCTCAGTGAATAATAAATACCTGAGGAATACTCTGGACGCTATTACATGTGGCATTTCTTCAGAGGTTCATTGAGTAAAGAACACCTGTATTGTAGTCAGAATTCTATTTCATATAGCCACATACTCAGAGCCTAACTGAATAACAGACACCTTGGGAAAGTCAGGATTCTATTTCATATAGCCACTCATTTACAGCCGAATGTAAAAACTCACGCCTGAGTAGTATATAGGAGTCTCTATTTTATGGCCACTCATTCAGAGCCTCACAGAATAATACAGACGTATGGAAATGTCAGGAGTGTACTTGACATGGCCACTTATTCAGTTCCTCAGTGAAGAATCATATATATCTGGAAAATACTCAGGATTCTATTATATATAGCCACTTATTAAGAGACTCACTGAATAATGCACACCTGGAGAATTGTCTGGAGACTATTTGATATGACCGTTCACCCAGCGACTCAGTGGAAAATGCAGAGCTGAGAAATAGTCAAGAGGACAGAGTCAGGAGTCTATTTCATATAGCCACTCATTTAGATCCTCAGTGAATAATGCACAATGGGGCAATAGTAAGGAGTCTATTTCATATAGCCACTCATTTAGAACCTTATTGAATAATTCACAATGGAGCAATAGTCAGGTGTCTATTTTATATGGCCACTCATTCAGAGCCTCAGTGAATAATGCACACCTGTGGAATAGTCAGGAGACTCTTTCATGTAGACACATATTCAGAGCCTCAGTGAATAATGCACAAATGTAAAGTACTCAGCAGTCTATTTCATATGGCCAAAGTTTCAGAGCCTCAGTGAATAATGCACACCTGTGGAGTAGCCAGGAGTCTATTTTATGGCCACTCATTCAGAGCCTCAGTGAATAATGCACACGTGTGGAATAGACACTAGTCTATTTTATATGGCCACTCATTCAGAGAATCACTAAATAATGCACACCTGTGGAGTAAAATGGGTTCTATTTCATAAGGCCACTCTTTCAGTGTTTTAGTGAATAACATGTATATCTGATAAGTCAGGAATCTCTTTCACATGTCCACTCGTTCTGGGCGTCTGTGAATAATACTCCCTCAGAAACAGTCAAGGGTCTACTTCAAATGCCTACACATTCAGAGTCTCTGTAAGTAATGAACACCTGGGCAATACACCTGAGTCTCTTTTTATGCCCACTTAGTCAGAGTCTCATTCAATAATACACACCTGGGAAGAGTTAAGAGTCTACTTCATGTAGCCACTCATTTAGATCCTCAGTGAATAATGCACACCTGTGGAATAGTCAGGAGACTCTTTCATGTAGACACATATTCAGAGCCTAACTGAATAACAGACACCTTGGGAAAGTCAGGATTCTATTTCATACTACCACTCATTTAGAACCTTATTGAATAATTCACAATGGAGCAATAGTCAGGTGTCTATTTTGTATGGCCTCTCATTCAGAGTTTCAGTGAATAATGAACTTCTATGGAGTAATCAGGACACTGTTTAAGATAGCCATGAATTAAGTGCCTTCCTGAATGATACACACCTGGGTGGTAGTCAGGAGTCTATTTCATATGAACTCTAATTCTGTGTAACGCTGAGTAATACACACCTGGGGAGCTTCAGGAGTCCATTTGGTATGGACACTCATACCGAACCTGTTGGATTAATGCACACGTGGAGAATAATGAGGTGTCTATGTCATATGGCTACTCATTCAGACAAACAGTGAATAATACACATGTGGAGTCATTAGAATTCTTTTTTATATGGCCCCTCTTTCACAGCCTCACTGAATATTACACACTTGTGATATACTCTGGTTTCTATATTTTATGGCCACTCATTCAGAGAATCACTGAAAAATTCACACCTGTGGAATACTCAGAAGTCTCCTTCCTATGGCTACCCCTTGAGAGCCTCACTAAATGTACACACCTGGATAAATAGTCAGGATTTATTTGTATCTCCTCATTCAGAGTCTCACTAAATAATGCACACCTGTGGAAGAGTCAGGAGACTTTTACATGTGGCCTCTCATTCAATGTGTCATTGAAAAGTGTGGTGTAGTCAGGAGACTCTTTCATGAAGACACATATTCAGAGCCTCAGTGCATAAGACAGACCCTTGATATAGTAAGAAATCTAATTAGTATGGCCACATCTTCTGAGTCTCTCTGAATAATGCACAATGGGGCAATAGTAAGGAGTCTATTTCATATAGCCACATACTCAGAGCCTAACTGAATAACAGACACCTTGGGAAAGTCAGGATTCTATTATATATAGCCACTTATTCAGTTCCTCAGTGAAGAATCATATATATCTGGAAAATACTCAGGATTCTATTATATATAGCCACTTATTCAGTTCCTCAGTGAAGAATCATATATATCTGGAAAATACTCAGGATTCTATTATATATAGCCACTTATTAAGAGACTCACTGAATAATGCACAATGGGGCAATAGTAAGGAGTCTATTTCATATAGCCACTCATTTAGATCCTCAGTGAATAATGCACAATGGGGCAATAGTAAGGAGTCTATTTCATATAGCCACTCATTTAGATCCTCAGTGAATAATGCACAATGGGGCAATAGTAAGGAGTCTATTTCATATAGCCACTCATTTAGATCCTCAGTGAATAATGCACACGTGTGGAATAGACACTAGTCTATTTTATATGGCCACAAAATCAAAGCCTGAGTCAGTAATACACAACTTTGGAATAGTCACTAGTCTATTCCATATGCCCAAATATTTAGAGTCAGAGTCAATAATACACACCTGGGTGGTAGTCACTAGTCTATTTCATATGGCCAAAGTTTCAGAGCCTCAGTGAATAATAAATACCTGAGGAATACTCTGGACGCTATTACATGTGGCATTTCTTCAGAGGTTCATTGAGTAAAGAACACCTGTATTGTAGTCAGAATTCTATTTCATATAGCCACATACTCAGAGCCTAACTGAATAACAGACACCTTGGGAAAGTCAGGATTCTATTTCATATAGCCACTCATTTACAGCCGAATGTAAAAACTCACGCCTGAGTAGTATATAGGAGTCTCTATTTTATGGCCACTCATTCAGAGCCTCACAGAATAATACAGACGTATGGAAATGTCAGGAGTGTACTTGACATGGCCACTTATTCAGTTCCTCAGTGAAGAATCATATATATCTGGAAAATACTCAGGATTCTATTATATATAGCCACTTATTAAGAGACTCACTGAATAATGCACACCTGGAGAATTGTCTGGAGACTATTTGATATGACCGTTCACCCAGCGACTCAGTGGAAAATGCAGAGCTGAGAAATAGTCAAGAGGACAGAGTCAGGAGTCTATTTTATGTGGTCACTCGTTCAGAAACTGACTGAAGAATACACACCTTGGGAATAGTCAGAGTCCAGGTCATATGGCCACTCATTCAGAGCCTCAGTGAATAATGCACAATGGGGCAATAGTAAGGAGTCTATTTCATATAGACACTCATTCAGAGCCTCAGTGAATAATGCACACCTGTGGAATAGTCAGGAGACTCTTTCATGTAGACACATATTCAGAGCCTCAGTGAATAATGCACACCTGTGGAATAGTCAGGAGACTCTTTCATGTAGACACATATTCAGAGCCTCAGTGAATAATGCACACGTGTGGAATAGACACTAGTCTATTTTATATGGCCACTCATTCAGAGCCTCAGTGAATAATGCACACGTGTGGAATAGACACTAGTCTATTTCATAAGGCCACTCTTTCAGTGTTTTAGTGAATAACATGTATATCTGATAAGTCAGGAATCTCTTTCACATGGCCACTCGTTCTGGGCCTCTGTGAATAATACTCCCCTCAGAAACAGTCAAGGGTCTACTTCAAATGCCTACACATTCAGAGTCTCACTAAATAATGCACACCTGTGGAATAGTCAGGAGACTCTTTCATGTAGACACATATTCAGAGCCTCAGTGAATAATGCACAATGGGGCAATAGTAAGGAGTCTATTTCATATAGCCACATACTCAGAGCCTAACTGAATAACAGACACCTTGGGAAAGTCAGGATTCTATTATATATAGCCACTTATTCAGTTCCTCAGTGAAGAATCATATATATCTGGAAAATACTCAGGATTCTATTATATATAGCCACTTATTCAGTTCCTCAGTGAAGAATCATATATATCTGGAAAATACTCAGGATTCTATTTCATACTACCACTCATTTAGAACCTTATTGAATAATTCACAATGGAGCAATAGTCAGGTGTCTATTTTATATGGCCACTCATTCAGAGCCTCAGTGAATAATGAACTTCTATGGAGTAATCAGGACACTGTTTAAGATAGCCATGAATTAAGTGCCTTCCTGAATGATACACACCTGGGTGGTAGTCAGGAGTCTATTTCATATAGACACTCATTCAGAGCCTCGGTAAATAATGCAGACCTGTGGAGTAGCCAGGAGTCTATTTGGTATGGACACTCATACCGAACCTGTTGGAATAATGCACACATGGAGAATAATGAGGAGTCTATGTCATATGGCTACTCATTCAGACAAACAGTGAATAATGCACACGTGTGGAATAGACACTAGTCTATTTTATATGGCCACTCATTCAGAGCCTCAGTGAATAATGCACAATGGGGCAATAGTAAGGAGTCTATTTCATATAGCCACTCATTTAGAGCCTCAGTGAATAATGCACACGTGTGGAATAGACACTAGTCTATTTCATAAGGCCACTCTTTCAGTGTTTTAGTGAATAACATGTATATCTGATAAGTCAGGAATCTCTTTCACATGGCTACCCGTTGAGAGCCTCACTAAATGTACACACCTGGATAAATAGTCAGGATTTACTTGTATCTCCTCATTCAGAGTCTCACTAAATAATGCACACCTGTGGAATAGTCAGGAGACTTTTCATGTGGCCTCTCATTCAATGTGTCATTGAAAATGTGGTGTAGTCAGGAGACTCTTTCATGTAGACACATATTCAGAGCCTCAGTGCATAAGACAGACCCTTGATATAGTAAGAAATCTAATTAGTATGGCCACATCTTCTGAGGCTCACTGAATAATGCACACCTGTGGAATAGTCAGGAGACTCTTTCATGTAGACACATATTCAGAGCCTAACTGAATAACAGACACCTTGGGAAAGTCAGGATTCTATTATATATAGCCACTTATTCAGTTCCTCAGTGAAGAATCATATATATCTGGAAAATACTCAGGATTCTATTATATATAGCCACTTATTCAGTTCCTCAGTGAAGAATCATATATATCTGGAAAATACTCAGGATTCTATTATATATAGCCACTTATTAAGAGACTCACTGAATAATGCACAAATGTAAAGTACTCAGCAGTCTATTTCATATAGCCACTCATTTAGATCCTCAGTGAATAATGCACACGTGTGGAATAGACACTAGTCTATTTCATATGGCCAAAGTTTCAGAGCCTCAGTGAATAATGCACACCTGGAGAATAATTTGGAGTCTATTTTCGATGGACATTCATTCAGAGCCTCAGTGAATAATGCACACGTGTGGAATAGACACTAGTCTATTTTATATGGCCACAAAATCAAAGCCTGAGTCAGTAATACACAACTTTGGAATAGTCACTAGTCTATTTTATATGGCCACTCATTCAGAGCCTCGGTAAATAATGCAGACCTGTGGAGTAGCCAGGAGTCTATTTCATATGGCCAAAGTTTCAGAGCCTCAGTGAATAATAAATACCTGAGGAATACTCTGGACGCTATTACATGTGGCATTTCTTCAGAGGTTCATTGAGTAAAGAACACCTGTATTGTAGTCAGAATTCTATTTCATATAGCCACATACTCAGAGCCTAACTGAATAACAGACACCTTGGGAAAGTCAGGATTCTATTTCATATAGCCACTCATTTACAGCCGAATGTAAAAACTCACGCCTGAGTAGTATATAGGAGTCTCTATTTTATGGCCACTCATTCAGAGCCTCACAGAATAATACAGACGTATGGAAATGTCAGGAGTGTACTTGACATGGCCACTTATTCAGTTCCTCAGTGAAGAATCATATATATCTGGAAAATACTCAGGATTCTATTATATATAGCCACTTATTAAGAGACTCACTGAATAATGCACACCTGTAGAATTGTCTGGAGACTATTTGATATGACCGTTCACCCAGCGACTCACTGAAAAATTCAGAGCTGAGAAATAGTCAAGAGGACAGAGTCAGGAGTCTATTTTATATGGCCACTCATTCAGAGAATCACTAAATAATGCACACCTGTGGAGTAGCCAGGAGTCTATTTCATATAGCCACTCATTTAGAACCTTATTGAATAATTCACAATGGAGCAATAGTCAGGTGTCTATTTTATATGGCCACTCATTCAGAGCCTCAGTGAATAATGAACTTCTATGGAGTAATCAGGACACTGTTTAAGATAGCCATGAATTAAGTGCCTTCCTGAATGATACACACATGTGTGAGAGTCAGGAGACTATTTGATATGGACACTCATACAGAACCTCTTGAATATTGCACATGTGGGAATAATCACTAGTCTATTTTATATGGCCACTCATTCAGAGAATCACTAAATAATGCACACCTGGAGAATTGTCTGGAGACTATTTGATATGGACACTCATTCATAGCCTCAGTGGATAATATGCACGTGTGGATTAGTCAGGATTCCATTTTATATGGCCACTCATTCAGAGCCTCAGTGAATAATGCACACGTGTGGAATAGACACTAGTCTATTTTATATGGCCACTCATTCAGAGCCTCAGTGAATAATGCACACGTGTGGAATAGACACTAGTCTATTTCATATAGCCACATACTCAGAGCCTAACTGAATAACAGACACCTTGGGAAAGTCAGGATTCTATTATATATAGCCACTTATTCAGTTCCTCAGTGAAGAATCATATATATCTGGAAAATACTCAGGATTCTATTATATATAGCCACTTATTCAGTTCCTCAGTGAAGAATCATATATATCTGGAAAATACTCAGGATTCTATTTCATACTACCACTCATTTAGAACCTTATTGAATAATTCACAATGGAGCAATAGTCAGGTGTCTATTTTGTATGGCCTCTCATTCAAAGTTTCAGTGAATAATGAACTTCTATGGAGTAATCAGGACACTGTTTAAGATAGCCATGAATTAAGTGCCTTCCTGAATGATACACACCTGGGTGGTAGTCAGGAGTCTATTTCATATGAACTCTAATTCTGTGTAACGCTGAGTAATACACACCTGGGGAGTTTCAGGAGTCTATTTCATATGGCCAAAGTTTCAGAGCCTCAGTGAATAATGCACACGTGTGGAATAGACACTAGTCTATTTCATATAGCCACTCATTTAGATCCTCAGTGAATAATGCACACATGGAGAATAATGAGGAGTCTATGTCATATGGCTACTCATTCAGACAAACAGTGAATAATGCACATGTGGAGTCATTAGAATTCTGTTTCATATGGCCTCTCATTCAGAGCTTCAGTGCATAATAAACAGCTGTGGAGTAGTCAGGACCCTATTTAAGGTAGCCCCAAATAAAGCAGCTCCGTGAATGATACACACATGTGTGAGAGTCAGGAGACTATTTGATATGGACACTCATACAGAACCTCTTGAATATTGCACATGTGGGAATAATCACTAGTCTATTTTATATGGCCACTCATTCAGAGAATCACTAAATAATGCACACCTGTGGAGTAGCCAGGAGTCTATTTTATTAGGACACTCATTCATAGCCTCAGTGGATAATATGCACGTGTGGATTAGTCAGGATTCCATTTTATATGGCCACTCATTCAGAGCCTCAGTGAATAATGCACACGTGTGGAATAGACACTAGTCTATTTTATATGGCCACTCATTCAGAGCCTCAGTGAATAATGCACACGTGTGGAATAGACACTAGTCTATTTCATATAGCCACATACTCAGAGCCTAACTGAATAACAGACACCTTGGGAAAGTCAGGATTCTATTATATATAGCCACTTATTCAGTTCCTCAGTGAAGAATCATATATATCTGGAAAATACTCAGGATTCTATTATATATAGCCACTTATTCAGTTCCTCAGTGAAGAATCATATATATCTGGAAAATACTCAGGATTCTATTTCATACTACCACTCATTTAGATCCTCAGTGAATAATGCACAATGGGGCAATAGTAAGGAGTCTATTTCATATGGCCTCTCATTCAAAGTTTCAGTGAATAATGAACTTCTATGGAGTAATCAGGACACTGTTTAAGATAGCCATGAATTAAGTGCCTTCCTGAATGATACACACCTGGGTGGTAGTCAGGAGTCTATTTTATATGGCCACTCATTCAGAGATTCACTGAATAATACACACCTGGGGAGTTTCAGGAGTCTATTTTATATGGCCACTCATTCAGAGCCTCAGTGAATAATGCACACCTGTGGAATAGTCAGAGTCCAGGTCATATGGCCACTCATTCAGAGCCTCAGTGAATAATGCACACGTGTGGAATAGACACTAGTCTATTTTATATGGCCACTCATTCAGAGCCTCAGTGAATAATGCACACCTGTGGAATAGTCAGGAGACTCTTTCATGTAGACACATATTCAGAGCCTCAGTGAATAATGCACACGTGTGGAATAGACACTAGTCTATTTTATATGGCCACTCATTCAGAGCCTCAGTGAATAATGCACACGTGTGGAATAGACACTAGTCTATTTTATATGGCCACTCATTCAGAGAATCACTAAATAATGCACACCTGTGGAGTAGCCAGGAGTCTATTTTATTAGGACACTCATTCATAGCCTCAGTGGATAATATGCACGTGTGGATTAGTCAGGATTCCATTTTATATGGCCACTCATTCAGAGCCTCAGTGAATAATGCACACGTGTGGAATAGACACTAGTCTATTTTATATGGCCACTCATTCAGAGCCTCAGTGAATAATGCACACGTGTGGAATAGACACTAGTCTATTTCATATAGCCACATACTCAGAGCCTAACTGAATAACAGACACCTTGGGAAAGTCAGGATTCTATTATATATAGCCACTTATTCAGTTCCTCAGTGAAGAATCATATATATCTGGAAAATACTCAGGATTCTATTATATATAGCCACTTATTCAGTTCCTCAGTGAAGAATCATATATATCTGGAAAATACTCAGGATTCTATTTCATACTACCACTCATTTAGAACCTTATTGAATAATTCACAATGGAGCAATAGTCAGGTGTCTATTTTGTATGGCCTCTCATTCAAAGTTTCAGTGAATAATGCACAATGGGGCAATAGTAAGGAGTCTATTTCATATAGCCACATACTCAGAGCCTAACTGAATAACAGACACCTTGGGAAAGTCAGGATTCTATTATATATAGCCACTTATTCAGTTCCTCAGTGAAGAATCATATATATCTGGAAAATACTCAGGATTCTATTATATATAGCCACTTATTCAGTTCCTCAGTGAAGAATCATATATATCTGGAAAATACTCAGGATTCTATTATATATAGCCACTTATTCAGTTCCTCAGTGAAGAATCATATATATCTGGAAAATACTCAGGATTCTATTATATATAGCCACTTATTCAGTTCCTCAGTGAAGAATCATATATATCTGGAAAATACTCAGGATTCTATTATATATAGCCACTTATTCAGTTCCTCAGTGAAGAATCATATATATCTGGAAAATACTCAGGATTCTATTATATATAGCCACTTATTCAGTTCCTCAGTGAAGAATCATATATATCTGGAAAATACTCAGGATTCTATTATATATAGCCACTTATTCAGTTCCTCAGTGAAGAATCATATATATCTGGAAAATACTCAGGATTCTATTATATATAGCCACTTATTCAGTTCCTCAGTGAAGAATCATATATATCTGGAAAATACTCAGGATTCTATTATATATAGCCACTTATTCAGTTCCTCAGTGAAGAATCATATATATCTGGAAAATACTCAGGATTCTATTTCATACTACCACTCATTTAGAACCTTATTGAATAATTCACAATGGAGCAATAGTCAGGTGTCTATTTTATATGGCCACAAAATCAAAGCCTGAGTCAGTAATACACAACTTTGGAATAGTCACTAGTCTATTTTATATGGCCACAAAATCAAAGCCTGAGTCAGTAATACACAACTTTGGAATAGTCACTAGTCTATTTTATATGGCCACAAAATCAAAGCCTGAGTCAGTAATACACAACTTTGGAATAGTCACTAGTCTATTTTATATGGCCACAAAATCAAAGCCTGAGTCAGTAATACACAACTTTGGAATAGTCACTAGTCTATTTTATATGGCCACTCATTCAGAGCCTCAGTGAATAATGAACTTCTATGGAGTAATCAGGACACTGTTTAAGATAGCCATGAATTAAGTGCCTTCCTGAATGATACACACCTGGGGAAGAGTTAAGAGTCTACTTCATGTAGCCACTCATTTAGAACCTTATTGAATAATTCACAATGGAGCAATAGTCAGGTGTCTATTTTATATGGCCACAAAATCAAAGCCTGAGTCAGTAATACACAACTTTGGAATAGTCACTAGTCTATTTTATATGGCCACAAAATCAAAGCCTGAGTCAGTAATACACAACTTTGGAATAGTCACTAGTCTATTTTATATGGCCACAAAATCAAAGCCTGAGTCAGTAATACACAACTTTGGAATAGTCACTAGTCTATTTTATATGGCCACAAAATCAAAGCCTGAGTCAGTAATACACAACTTTGGAATAGTCACTAGTCTATTTTATATGGCCACTCATTCAGAGATTCACTGAATAATACACACCTGGAGAATAATTTGGAGTCTATTTTCGATGGACATTCATTCAGAGCCTCAGTGAATAATGCACAATGGGGCAATAGTAAGGAGTCTATTTCATATGGCCAAAGTTTCAGAGCCTCAGTGAATAATGCACACCTGGAGAATAATTTGGAGTCTATTTTCGATGGACATTCATTCAGAGCCTCAGTGAATAATGCACAATGGGGCAATAGTAAGGAGTCTATTTCATATGGCCAAAGTTTCAGAGCCTCAGTGAATAATGCACAATGGGGCAATAGTAAGGAGTCTATTTCATATGGCCAAAGTTTCAGAGCCTCAGTGAATAATGCACAAATGTAAAGTACTCAGCAGTCTATTTCATATGGCCAAAGTTTCAGAGCCTCAGTGAATAATGAACTTCTATGGAGTAATCAGGACACTGTTTAAGATAGCCATGAATTAAGTGCCTTCCTGAATGATACACACAGGAGAAAGATACACACAGGAGAGGGGATACACAGGAGAGGATACACAGGAGAAAGGATACACACAGGAGAGAGAGGATACACACAGGAGAGAGGAGGATACACACAGGAGGGGATACACACAGGAGAAAGATACACACAGGAGGGGATACACACACAGGAGAGAAGATACACACAGAGAGGAGGATACACACAGGAGAGAGATACACAGGAGAGAAGATACACACAGGAGGATACACAGGAGAAAGATACACACAGAAGAGGATACACAGGAGAGGATACACAGAGAGGAGATACACAGGAGAAAGGATACACACACAGGAGAGAGGAGATACACACAGGAGGGGATACACAGGAGAGAAGATACACAGGAGAGAGGAAGATACACACAGGAGGGATACACAGGAGAGGATACACACAGGAGGGATACACACAGGAGAGGAGATACACAGGAGAGAGAGGATACACAGAGAGAGGAGGATACACAGGAGAGGAAGATACACAGGAGAGGATACACAGGAGAGAGATACACACAGGAGAGAGAAGGATACACAGGAGGGGATACACACAGAGAGAGGATACACAGGAGAGAGAGGATACACAGGAGAAAGGATACACACAGGAGGATACACACAGAGAGGATACACACAGGAGGGATACACACAGGAGAGGAAGATACACAGGAGAGAGGATACACACAGAAGAGGGGATACACACAGGAGAGAGGATACACAGAGAGAGGATACACAGGAGAGAGATACACAGGAGAGGGGATACACAGAGAGAGGAGGATACACACAGGAGGATACACAGGAGAGAAGATACACACAGGAGAGAGGAGGATACACAGGAGAAAGATACACACAGGAGAGAGGAGATACACACAGGAGAGAGATACACAGGAGAGGATACACACAGGAGGGGATACACACAGGAGAGAGGGATACACACAGGAGAGAGGAGATACACACAGAGAGGGGATACACACAGGAGAGAGATACACAGGAGAGAGGATACACAGGAGAGGAAGATACACAGGAGAGAGATACACACAGGAGAGGGGATACACACAGGAGGAGGATACACACAGGAGAGAGGAGATACACACAGGAGAGAGGGGATACACACAGGAGAAAGATACACACAGGAGGGATACACACAGGAGAGAAGATACACACAGGAGGATACACACAGGAGAGAGGAGGATACACACAGAGAGGATACACAGGAGAGGAAGATACACACAGGAGAGAGGGATACACACAGGAGAGAGGAGGATACACACAGGAGAGGGGATACACACAGGAGGATACACAGGAGAAAGATACACACAGGAGAGAGAAGGATACACACACAGGAGAGGGGATACACACAGGAGGATACACAGGAGAGGATACACACAGGAGAGAGGAGATACACAGGAGAGAGAGGATACACACACAGGAGAGAGGGATACACACAGGAGAGAGGAGATACACACAGAGAGGATACACAGGAGAAAGATACACACAGGAGAGAGGAGGATACACACACAGAGAGAGGATACACACAGGAGAAAGGATACACACAGGAGGATACACAGGAGAGGAGAATACACACAGGAGGAGATACACACACAGGAGAGAGGAGGATACACACACAGGAGAGGAAGATACACACAGGAGAGGAGGATACACAGGAGAAAGATACACACAGAGGAGGATACACACAGGAGAGAGAAGGATACACACAGGAGAGAGGGGATACACACACAGAGAGGGGATACACACAGGAGAGAGGGATACACAGGAGAAAGGATACACAGGAGAGAGGGATACACACAGGAGAGGAGAATACACACAGGAGAGAGGGATACACACAGGAGAAAGATACACAGGAGAAAGATACACACAGGAGAGAGGAGGATACACACAGGAGAAAGGAGGATACACACAGAGAGGATACACAGGAGAGGGGATACACACAGGAGAGAGGAGGATACACACAGGAGAGAGGAGATACACACAGGAGAGGGGATACACACAGGAGAGAGGAGGATACACACACAGGAGAGGGGATACACACAGGAGAGGAGAATACACACAGGAGAGAGGAGGATACACACAGGAGAGAGGAGGATACACACAGGAGGATACACACAGAGGAGGATACACACAGGAGAGGGGATACACACAGAAGAGAGGAGGATACACAGGAGAGAGGGATACACAGGAGAAAGATACACACAGGAGAGAGGAGGATACACAGAAGAGAGGAGGATACACACAGGAGAAAGGAGGATACACAGGAGAGGAGAATACACACAGGAGAGGAGATACACACACAGGAGAGAGGAGGATACACACACAGGAGAGGAAGATACACACAGGAGAGAGAGGATACACACAGAAGAGAGGAGGATACACACAGGAGAGAGAAGGATACACACAGGAGAGAGGAGAATACACACAGGAGAGAGGGGATACACACAGGAGAGAGAAGGATACACAGGAGAAAGGATACACAGAGAGGAGGATACACACAGGAGAGGAGAATACACACAGGAGAGAGGAGAATACACACAGAGAGAGAGGATACACACAGGAGAGGAGGATACACACAGGAGAAAGGAGGATACACACAGGAGAGAGATACACAGGAGAGGGGATACACACAGAGAGAGGAGGATACACACAGGAGAAAGGGGATACACACACAGGAGAGGGGATACACACAGGAGAGAGGAGGATACACACACAGGAGAGGGGATACACACAGGAGGATACACAGGAGAGGGGATACACACAGGAGAGAGGGATACACACACAGAGAGGGGATACACACACAGGAGAGGAGAATACACACAGAAGAGAGGAGGATACACACAGAGAGAGGGGATACACACACAGGAGAGAGGAGGATACACACAGGAGAGAGGAGAATACACACAGGAGAGAGGGATACACACACAGAGAGGGGATACACACACAGGAGAAAGGGGATACACACAGGAGAGGAAGATACACAGGAGAGGGGATACACACAGGAGAGAGGGGATACACACAGGAGAGAAAGATACACACAGGAGGGATACACACAGGAGGATACACAGGAGAAAGGAGGATACACACAGGAGAGAGGAGAATACACACAGGAGAGAGGAAGATACACACAGGAGAGAGGAATACACACAGGAGAGAGGAGGATACACACAGGAGAAAGGAGGATACACACAGGAGAGAGAAGGATACACACACAGGAGAGAGAAGGATACACACACAGGAGAGGGGATACACACAGGAGAAAGGGGATACACACAGGAGAGGGGATACACACAGGAGGATACACAGGAGAGAGGGATACACACACAGGAGAGAGGGATACACACAGAAGAGAGGAGGATACACACACAGGAGAGAAAAATACACACAGGAGGGATACACAGGAGGAGGATACACAGGAGAGAAAGATACACACAGGAGAGAGGAGGATACACACAGGAGGAGATACACAGGAGAGAAAGATACACACAGGAGAGAGGAGGATACACACAGGAGGATACACAGGAGAGAAAGATACACACAGGAGAGAGGAGGATACACACAGGAGAGAGGAGAATACACACAGGAGAGAAGATACACACAGAAGAGGATACACACAGGAGAGAGGAGATACACACAGAAGAGAGGATACACACAGGAGAGGAGGATACAAACAGGAGAGAGGAGAATACACACAGGAGAGAGGAAAATACACACAGGAGAGAGATACACAGGAGAGAAAGATACACACAGGAGAGAGGGATACACACACAGGAGAGGAGAATACACACAGAGAGGAGGATACACACAGGAGGATACACAGGAGAGAGGGATACACACAGAGAGAGGGGATACACACAGGAGAGAAAAATACACACAGGAGAGAGGAGGATACACACAGGAGAGGAGATACACACACAGAGAGAGGGGATACACACACACAGGAGAGAGATACACACAGGAGAAAGGGGATACACAGGAGAGAAGATACACAGGAGAAAGGATACACACAGGAGAGGGGATACACACAGGAGAGAGGAGAATACACACAGGAGAGGAGGATACAAACAGGAGAGAGGATACACACAGGAGAGAAAGATACACACAGAAGAGAGGAGGATACACACAGGAGAGGAGAATACACACAGGAGGGGATACACACAGGAGAGAGGAGAATACACACAGGAGAGAGAAGGATACACACAGGAGAGAGAATACACACAGGAGAAGGATACACAGGAGAGGGGATACACACAGGAGAGAGGAGGATACAAACAGGAGAGAGGAGGATACAAACAGGAGAGAGGAGAATACACACAGGAGAGAGGGGATACACACAGAGAGAGGGGATACACACAGGAGAGAGAAGGATACACACAGGAGAGAGGAGAATACACAGGAGAGGGGATACACACAGGAGAGAGGGGATACACACAGGAGGATACACAGGAGAGGGGATACACACAGGAGAGGGGATACACACAGGAGGAGATACACAGGAGAAGGATACACACAGGAGAGAGGGATACACAGGAGAGAGGAATACACACAGGAGGATACACAGAGAGAGGAGGATACAAACAGGAGAGAGGAATACACACAGAGAGGGGATACACACAGGAGGATACACAGGAGAGGGGATACACACAGGAGGATACACAGGAGAGAGAAGGATACACAGGAGAGAGGAGAATACACAGGAGAAGGATACACAGGAGAGGGATACACACAGGAGGATACACACAGGAGGAGATACACAGGAGAGAGGAGGATACACACACAGGAGGATACACACAGGAGGGGATACACACACAGAGAGAGGGGATACACACAGAAGAGAGGAGGATACACACAGGAGAAGGATACACACAGAAGAGGATACACACACAGGAGAGGGGATACACACAGGAGAGAGGGGATACACACAGGAGGATACACAGGAGAGGGGATACACAGGAGAGAAGATACACAGGAGAGGATACACACAGGAGAGAGGAGAATACACAGGAGAAAGGAGGATACACAGGAGAGAGATACACAGGAGAGAGAAGGATACACACAGGAGAGAGGAGAATACACAGGAGAAAGATACACACAGGAGAGAGGATACACACAGGAGAAAGGAGGATACACAGAAGAGGATACACAGGAGAGGGATACACACAGGAGAGGAGGATACACACACAGGAGAGAAAAATACACACAGGAGAGATACACACAGGAGAGATACACACAGGAGGATACACAGGAGAGAAAAATACACACAGAGAGGGGATACACACAGGAGGGGATACACACAGGAGAGAAAAATACACAGGAGAAAGGAGGATACA
Source organism: Saguinus midas (assembly GCA_021498475.1). Lineage (NCBI taxonomy): Eukaryota > Metazoa > Chordata > Mammalia > Primates > Cebidae > Saguinus > Saguinus midas. The sequence goes on along the minus strand of JAKFGQ010000002.1, from coordinate 173,965 downwards.
CACAGGAGAGAGAAGGATACACACAGGAGAGAGAAGGATACACACAGAAGAGAGGATACACACAGGAGAGAAAAATACACACAGGAGGATACACAGAGAGAGGAGGATACACAGGAGGAGATACACAGGAGAGAAAAATACACACAGGAGAGAGAGATACACACAGGAGAGAGGAGGATACACACAGGAGAGAGGGGATACACACAGAGAGAGGGGATACACACAGAGAGGAGATACACAGGAGAAAGATACACAGGAGAGAAAGATACACACAGGAGAGAAAAATACACACAGGAGAGGGGATACACACAGGAGGATACACAGGAGAGAAAAATACACACAGGAGAGAGGAGGATACACACAGGAGGAGATACACAGGAGAAAGATACACACAGGAGAGGGGATACACACAGGAGAGAAAGATACACACAGGAGAGAGGAGAATACACACAGGAGAGAGGAAGATACACACAGGAGAGAAGATACACACAGAAGAGGATACACACAGGAGAGGGGATACACACAGGAGAGAGGGGATACACACAGGAGAAAGGGGATACACACAGAGAGGATACACAGGAGAGAGGAATACACACAGGAGGATACACAGGAGAGAAAAATACACACAGGAGAGAGATACACAGGAGAAAGATACACACAGAGAGGGGATACACACACAGGAGAGAGGAGAATACACACAGAAGAGAGGAGGATACACACAGGAGAGAGGAATACACACAGAGAGGGGATACACACAGGAGAGAGGGGATACACACAGGAGAGAAAGATACACACAGGAGAGAGGAGGATACACACAGGAGAGGAGATACACACAGGAGAGGGGATACACACACAGGAGAAAGGATACACACAGGAGAGAGGAAGATACACAGGAGAAAGATACACACAGAAGAGGAGGATACACACAGGAGAGAGGAGATACACACACAGAGAGAGGGGATACACACACAGGAGAGAGATACACAGGAGAGAGAATACACACAGGAGGGGATACACAGGAGAGAAGATACACAGGAGAAGGATACACAGGAGAGGGGATACACACAGGAGGATACACAGAGAGGAGGATACACAGGAGAGAAAGATACACAGGAGAAAGGATACACAGGAGAGAGGAATACACACAGGAGAGAAAGATACACAGGAGAGAAGATACACAGGAGAGGAGATACACACAGGAGAGGAAGATACACAGGAGAAAGGGGATACACACAGGAGAGAGGAATACACACAGGAGAAAGATACACAGGAGAGGGATACACACAGGAGAGAGAAGGATACACACAGAGAGAGGAGGATACACACAGGAGAGAGGAGGATACACACAGGAGAAAGGGATACACACAGGAGAGAGGGGATACACACAGGAGAGGGGATACACACAGGAGAGAGGAATACACACAGGAGAAAGGGGATACACACAGGAGAGAGGAATACACACAGGAGAGAGGGGATACACACAGGAGAGGGATACACAGAAGAGAGGATACACAGGAGAGAGGGGATACACACAGGAGAGAGGGGATACACACAGGAGAGAGGAAGATACACAGGAGAAGGATACACAGAGAGAGGAGATACACACAGGAGAAAGGATACACAGGAGAGAGGAATACACACAGAGAGGATACACAGAGAGAGGAGGATACACACAGGAGAGAGGAATACACACAGAAGAGAGGAGGATACACACAGGAGAGAGGAGGATACACACAGGAGGATACACAGGAGAGAGGGATACACACACAGAGAGAGGGGATACACACAGAAGAGAGGAGGATACACACAGGAGAAAGATACACACAGGAGAGATACACACAGAGAGGATACACAGAGAGGAGATACACACAGGAGAGAGGAGATACACACAGGAGGATACACACAGGAGGGGATACACACAGAGAGAGAGGATACACAGGAGAGAGGGATACACACAGGAGAGGAAGATACACAGAGAGAGAGGATACACACAGGAGAAAGATACACACAGGAGAGGGGATACACACAGAAGAGGGGATACACACACAGGAGGATACACACAGAGAGAGGAGATACACACACAGGAGAGAGGAATACACACAGAGAGGATACACAGGAGAGGGGATACACACAGAGAGAGGAGGATATACACAGGAGAGAGGAGGATACACACAGGAGGATACACAGAGAGAGGATACACACACAGGAGAGAGAAGGATACACACAGGAGAGAAAAGGATACACACACAGGAGAGAGGGGATACACACAGGAGAGAGAAGGATACACAGGAGAAAGGATACACAGGAGAGAGAATACACACAGAAGAGAGGAGGATACACACAGGAGAGGGGATACACACAGGAGAGAGAAGGATACACACAGGAGAGAGGGATACACACAGAGAGGGGATACACAGGAGAGAGGAGAATACACACAGGAGGATACACAGGAGAGGGGATACACAGGAGAAAGGATACACACAGGAGAGAGGAATACACACAGGAGAAAGGGATACACACACAGGAGAGAGGAATACACACAGGAGAGAGAAGATACACACAGGAGAGAGGAATACACACAGGAGAAAGGAGGATACACACAGGAGAGAAGGATACACACAGGAGAGAGGAATACACACAGGAGGAGATACACACACAGGAGAGAAAGATACACACAGGAGAGAGGAGGATACACACAGGAGAGAGGAGATACACACACAGAGAGAGAGGATACACACAGGAGAGGGGATACACACAGAGGAGGATACACAGGAGAGGGGATACACACAGGAGAGAGAGATACACACAGAGGAGGATACACAGAGAGAGGGATACACACAGGAGAGAGGAGGATACACACAGAGAGAGGAGGATATACACAGGAGAGGAAATACACACAGGAGAGAGGGGATACACACAGGAGAGAGGGGATACACAGAGAGAGGAGGATACACACAGGAGGATACACAGAGAGAGGATACACACACAGGAGAGAGAAGGATACACACAGGAGAGAAAATACACACAGGAGAAGATACACAGGAGAGGGGATACACACAGGAGAGAGAAGGATACACACAGGAGGATACACAGGAGAAAGGATACACACACAGGAGAGAAAATACACACAGGAGGATACACAGGAGAGAGGATACACAGGAGAAAGGATACACAGGAGGAGGATACACACAGGAGAGAGAAGATACACACAGGAGAGAGAGATACACAGGAGAAGATACACAGGAGAGAAAATACACACAGAGAGAGGGATACACACAGGAGAAGGATACACACAGGAGAGATACACACAGGAGAGAGGAGGATACACACAGGAGAGAAAATACACACAGGAGAAAGGATACACACAGGAGGATACACAGGAGAGAAAATACACACAGGAGGATACACAGAGAGAGGGATACACACAGGAGAGAGGAAATACACACAGGAGAGAGAAGATACACACAGGAGAGAGGGATACACACAGAAGAGAGGAGGATACACACAGGAGAGAGGAGATACACAGAGAGAGGGGATACACAGGAGAGGGGATACACACAGAAGAGAGGAGGATACACAGAGAGAGGGGATACACACAGGAGAGAAAATACACACAGGAGGGGATACACACACAGGAGAGAGGAGGATACACACAGAAGAGAGGAGGATACACAGAAGAGAGGAGGATATACACAGGAGAGGATACACAGGAGAGAGGGGATACACAGGAGAAGGATACACAGGAGAGAAAATACACACAGGAGAGAGAGGATACACACACAGGAGAGGGGATACACACACAGAGAGAGGAGGATACACACAGGAGAGAGGGGATACACACAGGAGAGGAAGATACACAAAGGAGAGAGGAGGATACACAGGAGAAGGATACACAGAGAGAGGAGATACACACAGGAGGATACACAGGAGAGAGGAATACACACAGGAGAGAGGGGATACACACAGAGAGGATACACAGAGAGAGGAGGATACACACAGGAGAGGAGGATACACACAGGAGAGAGAAGGATACACACAGGAGAGAGGAGGATACACAGAAGAGAGGAGGATACACACACAGAGAGAGGGGATACACACAGAAGAGAGGAGGATACACAGGAGAAGGATACACAGAGAGAGGGGATACACACAGGAGAGGGGATACACACAGGAGAGAGGATACACACAGGAGGATACACAGGAGAGGGGATACACAGAGAGAGATACACAGGAGAGGATACACACAGGAGAGAGAAGGATACACACAGGAGAGAGAAAGATACACACAGGAGAGAGAAGGATACACACAGGAGGAGATACACAGGAGAGAAAGATACACACAGGAGAGAGAAGGATACACACAGGAGAGAGGAGAATACACACAGGAGAGGGGATACACACAGGAGAGAGAAGGATACACAGGAGAGAGGAGAATACACACAGGAGAGAGGATACACACAGAAGAGGAGGATACACACAGGAGAGGAGGATACACACACAGGAGAGAGAATACACACAGAGAGGGGATACACAGAGAGAGGAGGATACACACAGAAGAGAGGAGGATACACACAGGAGAGAGGAGGATACACACAGGAGAGAGAAGGATACACAGAGAGAGGGGATACACACAGGAGAGAGAAGGATACACACAGGAGAGAGGAGGATACACACAGGAGAGAAGGATACACACAGGAGAGAGGAGGATACACAGAGAGAGGGGATACACACACAGAGAGAGGGGATACACACACAGGAGGGGATACACACAGGAGGATACACACAGGAGAGATACACACAGGAGAGGAAGATACACACAGAAGAGAGGAGGATACACACAGGAGAGAGGAGGATACACACAGGAGAAAAAGGGGATACACACAGAAGAGGGGATACACACACAGAGAGGGGATACACACAGGAGAGAGGGATACACACAGGAGGATACACACAGGAGGGATACACACAGGAGGATACACAGGAGAGGGGATACACACAGGAGAGAGGAATACACACAGGAGGATACACACAGGAGGGATACACACAGGAGAGAAAGATACACAGGAGAAGGATACACACAGGAGGATACACAGGAGAAAGGGGATACACACAGGAGAGAAGATACACACAGGAGGGGATACACACACAGAGAGAGGGGATACACACAGGAGAGAGAAGGATACACACAGGAGAAAGGGGATACACACAGGAGGATACACACAGGAGGGATACACACAGGAGAAAGGATACACAGGAGAAGGATACACACAGGAGGATACACAGGAGAAAGGGGATACACACAGGAGAGAAGATACACACAGGAGGGGATACACACACAGAGAGAGGGGATACACACAGGAAAGAGGAGGATACACACAGGAGAGAAGGATACACACAGGAGAGAGGAAGATACACAGGAGAAAGGGGATACACAGGAGAAGGATACACACAGAAGAGAGGAGGATACACACACAGGAGAGGAGGATACACACAGGAGAGAGAAGGATACACACAGAAGAGAGGAGGATACACACAGGAGAGAAGATACACAGGAGAGAGATACACAGGAGAGAGAGATACACACAGGAGGAGATACACACACAGGAGAGAGAGATACACACAGGAGAGAAGGATACACACACAGGAGAGAAAGATACACACAGGAGAGAGGAAGATACACACAGGAGAGAGGAGGATACACACACACAGGAGAGGATACACACAGGAGAGAGAAGGATACACACAGAGAGGGGATACACACAGGAGAGGAGGATACAAACAGGAGAGAGGAAGATACACAGGAGAGAGGAGATACACACAGAAGAGAGGAGGATACACACAGGAGAGAGGGGATACACACAGGAGAGAGGAGAATACACACAGGAGAGAGGGATACACACAGGAGAGAGGATACACAGGAGAGGGGATACACACAGGAGAGAGAAGGATACACACAGGAGAGAGAAGGATACACACAGGAGAGAGGGGATACACACAGAGAGAGGATACACACAGGAGAGAGGGATACACACAGGAGAGGGGATACACACAGGAGAAAGGAGGATACACACAGGAGAGAGAAGGATACACACAGAAGAGGGGATACACACACACAGGAGAGGGGATACACACAGGAGAGAGGAGGATACACACAGGAGAGAGAAGGATACACACAGGAGAGAGGATACACACAGAGAGAGGAGATACACACACAGGAGAGGGGATACACACAGGAGGATACACAGGAGAGGGGATACACACAGGAGGATACACAGGAGAGAAAGATACACACAGGAGGATACACAGAGAGAGGAGGATACACAGGAGAGAGAAGATACACAGGAGAGAGGAAGATACACAGGAGAGAGGAAGATACACACAGAGAGGATACACACACAGGAGAGAGAATACACACAGGAGAGAGAAGGATACACACAGGAGAGAGGGATACACACAGGAGAAAGGGGATACACACAGGAGAAAGGGGATACACAGAAGAGAGGAGGATACACACAGGAGAGGGGATACACACAGAGAGGATACACAGGAGAGAGGGATACACACAGGAGAGAGGAAGATACACACAGGAGAGAGGAGGATACACACAGGAGAGAGGGGATACACACACAGAGAGAGGGGATACACACAGAAGAGAGGAGGATACACACAGGAGAAGGATACACAGGAGAGGGGATACACACACAGGAGAGAGGAAGATACACACAGGAGAAAGGATACACACAGGAGGGATACACACAGGAGAGAGAAGATACACACAGGAGGATACACAGGAGAAAGGAGGATACACACACAGGAGAGAGGAGGATACAAACAGGAGAGAGGAGAATACACACAGGAGAGAAAAGGATACACACAGGAGAGGGATACACACAGGAGAGAGGAGGATAAACACAGGAGAGGAGGATACACACAGAAGAGAGGATACACAGGAGAAGGATACACACAGGAAAGAGGAGGATACACAGGAGAAAGGATACACACAGGAGGGGATACACACAGGAGGATACACAGGAGAGGGATACACACAGGAGAGAGGAGATACACAGGAGAGAGGGATACACACACAGGAGAGAGATACACACAGGAGAGATACACACAGGAGAGGAGATACACACAGGAGAGAGGAGGACACACAGGAGAGAGGAAGATACACACAGGAGAGAGAAGGATACACACAGGAGAGGGGATACACACAGGAGAGATACACACAGGAGGAGATACACAGGAGAGAGGAGGATACACACAGGAGAAAGGAGGATACACACAGGAGAGAGGGGATACACACAGGAGAAAGGGGATACACACAGGAGAAAGGGGATACACACACAGAGAGAGGAGGATACACACAGGAGGGGATACACACAGGAGAGAGAATACACACAGGAGAGAGGAAGATACACACAGGAGGATACACAGAGAGAGGAGGATACACACACAGGAGAGGGGATACACACAGGAGAAAGGAGGATACAGACAGGAGAGAGGAGGATACACACAGGAGAGGGGATACACACAGAAGAGGGGATACACACAGGAGAGAGGAGGATACACACAGGAGAGAGGAGAATACACACAGGAGAGATACACACAGGAGGATACACACAGGAGAGATACACACAGGAGAGAGGAGGATACACACAGGAGAGAGGGATACACACAGGAGAGGATACACACAGAGAGAGGAGGATACACACAGGAGAGGGGATACACACAGAAGAGGGGATACACACAGGAGAGAGGAGGATACACACAGGAGAGAGGAAGATACACACAGGAGAGAGGAGGATACACACAGGAGAGAGGAGAATACACACAGAGAGGGGATACACACAGGAGGATACACAGGAGAAAGGATACACACAGGAGAGAGGAGGATACACACAGGAGAGAGGAGGATACACACACAGAGAGAGGAGGATACACACAGGAGAGGGGATACACACAGGAGGATACACAGGAGAGAAGATACACACAGGAGGATACACACAGGAGGGATACACACAGGAGAGAGGAGGATACACACACAGGAGAGGGGATACACACAGGAGAAAGGAGGATACACACACAGAGAGGGGATACACACAGGAGGGGATACACACAGGAGAAAGGATACACACAGGAGGATACACACAGGAGGGATACACACAGGAGAGAGGGATACACACAGAAGAGGGGATACACACAGGAGGATACACACAGGAGGGGATACACACACAGGAGAGAAGGATACACACAGGAGGAGATACACACAGAAGAGGGGATACACAGGAGAGAGGGGATACACACAGGAAAGAGGAGGATACACACAGGAGAGAAGGATACACACAGGAGAGAGGGGATACACACACAGGAGAGAGGAGGATAAACACAGGAGAGAGGATACACAGGAGAAAGGATACACACAGGAGAGATACACACAGGAGAGAGGAAGATACACACAGGAGAGAGGAGGATACACACAGGAGAGAGATACACACAGGAGAGAGGAGATACACACAGGAGAGAGGAGATACACACAGGAGGAGATACACAGGAGAGAAGGATACACACAGAGAGAGGAGGATAAACACAGGAGAGAGGAAGATACACACAGGAGGATACACACAGGAGGAGATACACACACAGGAGGAGATACACACAGGAAAGAGGAGGATACACACAGGAGAGAGAGGATACACACACAGGAGAGGGGATACACACAGAGAGAGGATACACACAGGAGAGAGGAGGATACACAGGAGAGAGGGATACACACAGGAGAGAGGGGATACACACAGGAGAGAGATACACACAGGAGAGGGGATACACACAGGAGAGATACACACAGGAGGAGATACACAGGAGAGAGGAGAATACACACAGAGAGAGGAGGATACACACAGGAGGGGATACACACACAGGAGGATACACACAGGAGAGAGGAGATACACAGAGAGAGGATACACACAGGAGAGAAGATACACACAGAGAGGGGATACACACAGGAGAAAGAGGGTATACAGAGGATCCTTCACAGCCTCACTGAATAATGTGGTGTAGTCAGGAGTCTATTTCATGTGGACACATATTCAGAGCCTCAGTGAATAAGACAGGCCCTTGATATAGTAAGGAATCTAATTAATATGGCCACATCTTCTGAGCCTCACTGAATAATGTGGTGTAGTCAGGAGTCTATTTCATGTGGACACATATTCAGAGCCTCAGTGAATAAGACAGGCCCTTGATATAGTAAGGAATCTAATTAATATGGCCACATCTTCTGAGCCTCACTGAATAATGTGGTGTAGTCAGGAGTCTATTTCATGTGGACACATATTCAGAGCCTCAGTGAATAAGACAGGCCCTTGATATAGTAAGGAATCTAATTAATATGGCCACATCTTCTGAGCCTCACTGAATAATGTGGTGTAGTCAGGAGTCTATTTCATGTGGACACATATTCAGAGCCTCAGTGAATAAGACAGGCCCTTGATATAGTAAGGAATCTAATTAATATGGCCACATCTTCACAGCCTCACTGAATATTACACACTTGTGATATAGTCTGGAGTCTATTTTTATGGCCACTCATTCAAAGAATCACTAAATAATGCACACCTGCTGAATAGTCAGATGTCTCTTTCCTATGGCCACTCGTTAAGAGCCTCACTAAGTGTACACACCTGGGGAAATAGTCAGGATTTACCTTTATCCCCTCATTCAGAGTCTCACTAAATAATGCACACCTGTGGAATAGTCAGGAGACGTTTTCATGTGGCCTCTAATTCGGAGTGTCACTGAATAATGTGGTGTAGTCAGGAGTCTATTTCATGTGGACACATATTCAGAGCCTCAGTGAATAAGACAGGCCCTTGATATAGTAAGGAATCTAATTAATATGGCCACATCTTCTGAGCCTCACTGTATAATACACACCTGGAGAATAATTTTGAGTCTATTTTCGATGGATATTCATTCAGAGCCTCGGTAAATAATGTACACCTGTGGAGAAGCCAGGAGTCTATTTTATTAGGACACTCATTCATAGCCTCATGGATAATATGCACGTGTGGATTAGTCAGGATTCCATTTTATATGGCCACTGACTCGTAACCTCAATGAAAAATGCACAAATGTAAAGTACTCAGCAGTCTATTTCATATAGACACTCATTCAGAGATTCAGTGAATAATACAAATATTTAAGATAGACAACATCCTGTTTCATATGGTCACACAAAAGAGCCTCACTGAATAATACACACCTGGGAAGTGATAAAATTCTACTTTATATAGCCTCTCATTTACAGCCTAAGGAATAATGCACACGTGTGGAATAGACACTAGTCTATTTTATATGGCCACAAAATCAAAGCCTGAGTGAGTAATACACAACTTTGGAATAGTCACTAGTCTATTCCATATGCCCAAATATTTAGAGTCAGAGTAAATAATACACGCCTGTGGAATAGTCAGAAAACAAGTTCATATGGCCAAAGTTTCAGATCCTCAGTGAATAATGCACACGTGTGGAATAGACACTAGTCTATTTTATATGGCCACTCATTCAGAGCTTCACAGAATAATACAGACCTATGGAAACGTCAGGAGTGTATTTCACATAGCCACTTATTCAGAGACTCACTGAATAATACACACCTGGGGAAATAGTCAGGATTCTATTTCGTATAGCCACTCATTTAGAGCCGAATGGAAAACGCACGCCTGAGGAGTATTCAGGAGTCTCTATTTTATGGCCACTCATTCAGAGCTTCACAGAATTATACATACCTATGGAAACGTCAGGAGTGTATTTCACATAGCCACTTATTCAGAACCTCAGTGAAGAATCATATATATCTGGAAAATACTCAGGATTATATTATATATAGCCACTTATTCAGAGACTCACTGAATAATGCACACATAAGGAATAGTCTAAAGACTATTTGATATAGACACTCATTCAGAGATTCACTGAATAATACACACCTGGGTGATAGTCAGGAGTCTATTTTTATGGCCACTCATTCAGAGATTCACTGAATAATACACACCTGGGTGATAGTCAGGAGTCTATTTCATGTAGACACATATTCAGAGCCTCAGTGAATAATGCACACCTGTGGAATAGTCAGAAAACAAGTTCATATGGCCAAAGTTTCAGAGCCTCAGTGAATAATGCACAAAGGGGCAATACTAAGGAGTCTATTTCATATGGACTCCCAATCAGAACTTCAGTGCATAATAAAGAGCTGTGGAGTAGTCAGGACCCTATGTAAGGTAGCCCCAAATTAAGCAGCTCCGTGAATGATACACACCTGGGTGATAGTCAGGAGTCTATTTCATGTAGACACATATTCAGAGCCTCAGTGAATAATGCACATGTGGAGTAATTAGAAGTCTGTTTCATATGGTGATTCGTTTGGAGAATCAAAAAATAATGCACACCTGTGGAGTAAAATGGGTTCTATTTCATAAGGCCACTCTTGCAATGCTTTAGGGAATAATATGTATATCTGATAAGTCAGGAATCTCTTTCACATGGCCACTCGTTCTGAACCTGTGTGAATAGTACTCCCCTCAGATACAGTCAAGGATCTACTTCAAATGCCTACACATTCAGAGTCTCACTAAATAATGCACACCTGTGGAGTAGCCAGGAGTCTATTTCATATAGACACTCATTCAGAGCCTCAGTGAATAATGCACACCTGTGGAGTAGCCAGGAGTCTATTTCATATGGCCACTCATTCAGAGATTCACTGAATAATACACACCTGGGTGATAGTCAGGAGTCTATTTCATATGGCCGCTGATTTTGTGCCTCACTGAGTGATATACACCTGAAGAATCCTCAGGATTCTATTTGATACCACCACTCATTTAGAAACTTATTGAATAATTCACAATGGAGCAATAGTCAGGTGTCTGTTTTATATGGTCTATCATTCACAGTTTCAGTGAATATATAACGTCTATGAAGTAATCAGTACACAGTTTAAAATAGCCACTAATTAAGTGCCTTCCTGAATGATACACACCTGGGTGATAGTCAGGAGTCTATTTCATATGAACTCTAATTTTGTGTATCGCTGAGTAATACACACCTGGAGCAGGGTCAGGAGTCTATTTGGTATGGACACTCAAACAGAACTTGTTTGATTAATGCACACATTTATAATAATGAGGAGTCTATGTCATACGGCTACTCATTCAGACAATCTGTGAATAATTCACATGTGGAGTAATTAGAAGTCTGTTTCCTATGGCCCCTCTTACACAGCCTCACTGAATATTACACAATGGTGATATAGTCTGGAGTCTATTTTTTATGGCCAGTTATTCAGAGAATCACTAATTAATGCACACCTGTGGAATAGTCAGAAGTCTCTTTCCTATGGCCACTCGTTAAGAGCCTCACTAAGTGTACACACCTGGGGAAATAGTCAGGATTTACCTTTATCCCCTCATTCAGAGTCTCACTAAATAATGCACACCTGTGGAATAGTCAGGAGACTTTTTCATGTGGCCTCTAATTCGGAGTGTCACTGAATAATGTGGTGTAGTCAGGAGTCTATTTCATGTAGACACATATTCAGAGCCACAGTGAATAAGACAGGCCCTTGATACAGTAAGGAATCTAATTAATATGGCCACATCTTCTGAGCCTCACTGAATAATACACACCTGGGGAATAATTTGGAGTCTATTTTCGATGGACATTCATTCAGAGCCTCGGTAAATAATGTACACCTGTGGAGTAGCCAGGAGTCTATTTCATATAGACACTCATTCAGAGCTTCACAGAATAATACAGACCTATGGAAACATCAGGAGTGTATTTCACATGGCCACTTATTCAGAACCTCAGTGAAGAATCATATATATCTGGAAAATACTCAGGATTATATTATATATAGCCACTTATTCAGAGACTCACTGAATAATGCACAAATGTAAAGTACTCAGCAGTCTATTTCATATAGCCACATATTCAGAGCCTCAGTGAATAATGCACACCTGTGGAGTAGCCAGGAGTCTATTTCATATAGACACTCATTTAGAGCCTCAGTGAATAATGCACACGTGTGGAATAGACACTAGTCTATTTTATATGGCCACAAAATCAAAGCCTGAGTGAGTAATACACAACTTTGGAATAGTCACTAGTCTATTCCATATGCCCAAATATTTAGAGTCAGAGTCAATAATACACACCTGTGGACTAGTCAGAAAACAATTTCATATGGCCAAAGTTTCAGAGCCTCAGGGAATAATACATACCAGGGAAACTACTCAGGACGCTATTACATGTGGCATCAATTTCAGAGCTTCATTGAATAAGAAACCCATGTATTGTAGTCAGAATTCTATTTCATATAGACACTCATTCAGAATCTCACTGAAGAATACACACCTTGGGAAAAGTCAGGATTCTATTTCGTATAGACACTCATTTAGAGCCGAATGTCAAAACGCATACCTGAGGAGTATTCAGGAGTCTCTATTTTATGGCCACTGATTCAGAGCTTCACAGAATAATACAGACCTATGGAAACATCAGGAGTGTATTTCACATGGCCACTTATTCAGAACCTCAGTGAAGAATCATATATATCTGGAAAATACTCAGGATTATATTATATATAGCCACTTATTCAGAGACTCACTGAATAAGGCACAGCTAAGGAATTGTCTGGAGACTATTTGATATGACCCTTCACCCAGCGACTCAGTGGACAATGCAGAACTGAAAAATAGTCAAGAGGATAGAGTCAAGAGTTTATGTTATGGGGTCACTCATTCAGAATCTCACTGAAGAATACACACCTTGGGAAAAGTCAGGATTCTATTTCGTATAGCCACTCATTTAGAACCTTATTGAATAATTCACAATGGGGCAATAGTAAGGAGTCTATTTCATATGGACTCCCAATCAGAACTTCAGTGCGTAATAAAGAGCTGTGGAGTAGTCAGGACCCTATGTAAGATAGCCCCAAATAAAGCAGCTCCGGGAATGATACACACATGTGTCAGAGTCAGGAGACTATTTGATATAGACACTCATACAGAACCTTTTGAATACTGCACATGTGTGGAATAATCACTAGTCTGTTTCATATGGTGATTCGTTTGGAGAATCAAAAAATAATGCACACCTGTGGAGTAAAATGGGTTCTATTTCATAAGGATACTCTTTCAGTGTTTCACTGAATAATATGTATATCTGATAAGTCAGGAATATCTTTCACATGGCCACTCGTTCAGGGCCTATGTGAAGAAAACTCACCTCAAAAATTATCAAGTGCCTACTTCAAATGCCTACACATTCAGTGTCTCTGTTCGTACTGAACACCTGGGCAACACACCTGAGTCTCTTTTTTATGCCCACTTAGTCAGAGTCTCATTCAATAATACTCACCTGGGAAAGAGTTAAGAGTCTACTTTATGTAGCCACTCATTTAGAGCCTCAATGAATAATGCACACCAGGGTAATAGTCGAGCATTTTTATATGGCCACTCATTTTGTGCCTCACTGAGTGATATACACTTGAAGAATCCTCAGGATGCTCTTTGATACTACCACTCATTTAGAACCTTATTGAATAATTCACAATGGAGCAATAGTCAGGTGTCTGTTTTATATGGTCTATCATCTAAAGTTTCAGTGAATAATGAACTTCTATGGAGTAATCAGGACGCTGTTTAAGATAGCCATGCATTAAGTTCCTTCCTGAATGATACACACCTGGGTGATAGTCAGGAGTCTATTTCATATGAACTCTAATTTTGTGTATCACTGAGTAATACACACCTGGGGCAGGGTCAGGATTGTATTTGGTATGGACACTCAAACAGAACTTGTTTGATTAATGCACAAATGTATAATAATGAGGAGTCTATGTCATATGGCTACTCATTCAGACAAACTGTGAATAATGCACATGTGGAATAATTAGAAGTCTGTTTCATATTGCCCTCTTTCACAGCCTCACTGAATATTACACACTTGTGATATAGTCTGGAGTCTATTTTTAATGGCCAATCATTCAGAGAATAACTAAATAATGCACACCTGTGGAATAGTCAGAAGTCTCTTTCCTATGGCCACTCGTTAAGAGCCTCACTAAGTGTACACACCTGGAGAATAATTTGGAGTCTATTTTTATGGCCACTCATTCAGAGTGTCACTAAATAATGCACACCTGTGGAATAGTCAGGAGACTCTTTGATGTGGCCTCTAATTCGGAGTGTCACTGAATAATGTGGTGTAGTCAGGAGTCTCTTTCATGTAGACACATATTCAGAGCCTCAGTGAATAAGACAGGCCCTCTATGTTGTAAGGAATCTAATTAATATGGCCACATCTTCTGAGCCTCACTGAATAATACACACCTGGAGAATAATTTGGTGTCTATTTTCAATGGACATTCATTCAGAGCCTTGGTAAATAATGCACACCTGTGGAGTAGCCAGGAGTCTATTTCATTTGGACACTCATTCATAGCCTCGGTAAATAATGCAGACCTGTGGAGTAGCCAGGAGTCTATTTCATATAGCCACTCATTTAGAGCCTCAGTGAATAATGCACAAATGTAAAGTACTCAGCAGTCTATTTCATATAGACACTCATTCAGAGATTCACTGAATAATGCACAAATGTAAAGTACTCAGCAGTCTATTTCATATAGACACTCATTCAGAGCCTCAGTGAATAATGCACAATGGGGCAATAGTAAGGAGTCTATTTCATATAGCCACTCATTTAGAGCCTCAGTGAATAATGCACACGTGTGGAATAGACACTATTCTATTTTATATGGCCACAAAATCAAAGCCTGAGTGAGTAATACACAACTTTGGAATAGTCACTAGTCTATTTCATATGGCCACTCATTCAGAGCTTCAGTGCATAATAAACAGCTGTGGAGTAGTCAGAAAACAATTTCATATGGCCAAAGTTTCAGAGCCTCAGTGAATAATGCACACGTGTGGAATAGACACTAGTCTATTTTATATGGCCACAAAATCAAAGCCTGAGTGAGTAATACACAACTTTGGAATAGTCACTAGTCTATTTTATATGGCCACAAAATCAAAGCCTGAGTGAGTAATACACAACTTTGGAATAGTCACTAGTCTATTTCATATAGCCACTGATTTAGAGCCTAATGTAAAACGCACGCCTGAAGAGTATTAAGGAGTCTCTATTTTATGGCAACTCATTCAGAGCTTCACAGAATTATACAGACCTATGAAAACATAAGGAGTGTATTTCACATGGCCACTTATTCAGAACCTTAGTGAGGAATTATATATATCTGGAAAATATGCAGGATTATATTATATATAGCCACTTATTTAGGGATTCACTGAATAATGTACAGCTAAGGAATAGTCTGGGGACTATTGGATATGACCCTACACCCAGCGACTCAGTGGACAATGCAGAACTGAAAAATAGTCAAGAGGATAGAGTCAAGGGTTTATGTTATGTGGTCACTCATTCAGAATCTTACTGAAGAATACACACCTTGGGAATAGTCAGAGTCCAAGTCATATGGCCACTCAATCACAGCATTACCGAATAATACACAATGGGGCAATAGTAAAGAGTCTATTTCATGTGGCCTTTCATTCAGACCTTCAGTGCATAATAAAGAGCTGTGGAGTAGTCAGGACCCTATTGAAGGTAGCCCAAATTAAGGAGCTCCGTGAATGATACACACATGTGTCAGAGTCAGGAGACTATTTGATATAGACACTCATACAGAACCTTTTCGAATACTGCACATGTGGGAATAATCACTAGTCTGTTTCATATGGTGATTAGTTTGGAGAATCAAAAAATAATGCTCACCTGTTGAGTAAAATGGGTTCTATTCCATAAGGCCACTCTTTCAGTGTTTTACTGAATAATATGTATATCTGAAAAGTAAGGAATCTCTTTCATATGGCCACTCGTTCAGTGCCTCTGTGAAGAATACTCCCCTCAAAAATAGACAAGTGTCTACTTTAAATGGCTATACCTTCACAGACTCTGTAGGTAATGAACACCTGGGCAATACACCTGAGTCTCTTTTTTATGCCCACTTATTCAGAGACTCATTCAATAAAAACAACAAAGAAAGATTTAAGTGTCTACTTCATGTAGCCACTCATTTAGAGCCTCAGTGAATAATGCACACCATGGTAATAGTCGAGCACTTTTTATATGGCCACTCATTTTGTGCCTCACTGAGTGATATGCACCTGAAGAATCCTCAGGATTCTATTTGATATTACAATTCATTTAAAACCATATTGAATAATTCACAATGGAGCAATAGTCAGGTGTCTATTTTATATGTTCTATCATTCAACGTTTCAGTGAATAGTAATCTTCTATGGAGTAATCAGGACGCTGTTTAAAATAGCCACGAATTAAGTGCCTTGCTGAATGATACACACCTGGGTGATAGTCAGGAGTCTATATAATATGAACTCTAATTCTGTGTAACGCTGAGTAATACACACCTGGTGGAGTTTCAGGAGACTATTTGGTATGGACACTCATATCGAACCTGTTGGAATAATGCACACATGGAGAATAATGTGGAGTCTATTTCATATGGCTACTCATTCACACAAACAGTGAATAACGCAAATGTGGGGTAATTAGAAGTCTGTTTCATATGGCCCCTCTTTCACAGCCTCACTGAATATTACACACTTGTGATATAGTCTGGAGGCTATATTTTATGGCCACTCAGAATCACTGAATAATTCACAATGGAGCAATAGTCAGGTGTCTATTTTATATGGCCACTCATTCAGAGATTCACTGAATAATACACACCTGGAGAATAATTTGGAGTCTATTTTATATGGCCACTCATTCAGAGATTCACTGAATAATACACACCTGGGTGATAGTCAGGAGTCTATTTTATATGGTCTATCATTCAAAGTTTCAGTGAATAATGCACACCAGGGTAATAGTCGAGCATTTTTATATGGCCACTCATTTTGTGCCTCACTGAGTGATATACACCTGAAGAATCCTCAGGATTCTATTTCATAAGGCCACTCTTTCAGTGTTTTAGTGAATAACATGTATATCTGATAAGTCAGGAATCTCTTTCACATGGCCACTTATTCAGTTCCTCAGTGAAGAATCATATATATCTGGAAAATACTCAGGATTCTATTTCATATAGCCACTCATTTAGAGCCTCAGTGAATAATGCACACCAGGGTAATAGTCGAGCATTTTTATATGGCCACTCATTCAGAGCCTCAGTGAATAATGCACACCAGGGTAATAGTCGAGCATTTTTATATGGCCACTCATTCAGAGATTCACTGAATAATACACACCTGGAGAATAATTTGGAGTCTATTTTCGATGGACATTCATTCAGAGCCTCAGTGAATAATGCACACCAGGGTAATAGTCGAGCATTTTTATATGGCCACTCATTTTGTGCCTCACTGAGTGATATACACCTGAAGAATCCTCAGGATTCTATTTCATATAGCCACTCATTTAGAGCCTCAGTGAATAATGCACACCAGGGTAATAGTCGAGCATTTTTATATGGCCACTCATTCAGAGCCTCAGTGAATAATGCACACCAGGGTAATAGTCGAGCATTTTTATATGGCCACTCATTCAGAGAATCACTAAATAATGCACACCAGGGTAATAGTCGAGCATTTTTATATGGCCACTCATTCAGAGATTCACTGAATAATACACACCTGGAGAATAATTTGGAGTCTATTTTATATGGCCACTCATTCAGAGATTCACTGAATAATACACACCTGGAGAATAATTTGGAGTCTATTTTCGATGGACATTCATTCAGAGCCTCAGTGAATAATGCACACCAGGGTAATAGTCGAGCATTTTTATATGGCCACTCATTCAGAGCCTCAGTGAATAATGCACACCAGGGTAATAGTCGAGCATTTTTATATGGCCACTCATTTTGTGCCTCACTGAGTGATATACACCTGAAGAATCCTCAGGATTCTATTTCATATAGCCACTCATTTAGAGCCTCAGTGAATAATGCACACCAGGGTAATAGTCGAGCATTTTTATATGGCCACTCATTTTGTGCCTCACTGAGTGATATACACCTGAAGAATCCTCAGGATTCTATTTCATATAGCCACTCATTTAGAGCCTCAGTGAATAATGCACACCAGGGTAATAGTCGAGCATTTTTATATGGCCACTCATTCAGAGAATCACTAAATAATGCACACCAGGGTAATAGTCGAGCATTTTTATATGGCCACTCATTCAGAGCCTCAGTGAATAATGCACACATGGAGAATAATGAGGAGTCTATGTCATATGGCTACTCATTCAGACAAACAGTGAATAGACCGCCACCTAGTGGGGCATGACAGTGCAACAGATACTCATAAAGAAAGCCCCAACTCCCTGAAACAGAGCATCTAAGGGGGGAAGAAAAGGGTGGTGTTTTACGAGTTCTATTGCAGCAGACATAAACAACCTCACAACAACCCAGAATGAACAACGGAGCTCACAGCTCAGCACTGGAGCTCGTATAAAGCACAGACCATCACCTTAAGCAGCTCCCTGACCCCTGTATATCCAAAGAGTCACCCCAAAATGGACTAATCAGACTGACATTTGGCGGGCATCATTCTTGAACAAAGACAGAAGAAGAAGAAACTGGTATCATCCCTCACTGTTCCACAGCTGCTACAGGTATAATCCAGACAAGCAGGGCCTAAAGTGGACCTCAGCACTCATACAGCAGAGGGGCTAGACCAATAGAAGGAAAACTAAGGAACAGAAATACTTCATCATCAAAAACCTCAGCATCCACACAGAGACCCAACTGAAAAATCAGCAAATACTAAGACGACAGGCTGATAAATCCATAAAGATGGGAAGAAACCAGCGCAAAAAGGAGGAAAACACCCAAAACCAAAACACCTCACCTCCTATAAAGGACCAAAACTCCTCACCAGCAAGGGAACCAAGCTGGACGGAGAATGAATGTGACGAAATGACGGAATCAGACTTCAGAAAGTGGATAATGAGAAACTTCATTGAGCTAAAACAACATGTTCTAAATCAGTGCAAAGAAACTAAGAACCTTGAAAAATGATTTGAAAAAAGATTCGAGGAACTGATAAAAAGAATAGACAACTTAGAGAGGAATATGAATGAATTGAAGGAGCTGAAAAACACAAAACGAGAACTTCACGAAGCATGCACAAGTTTCAACAGCCGAACTGACCAAGCAGAAGAAAGAATATCAGAAGTTGAAGATCAACTCAATGAAATAAAACGTGAAACCAAGATTAAAGAAAAAAGCACAAAAAGGAATGAACAAAATCTCCAAGAAATGTGGGACTATGTGAAGAGACCCAACCTACATTTGATAGGTGTACTAAAATGTGATGAAAAGAATGAATCCAAGCTGGAAAACACTCTTCAGTATATTATACAGGAAAATTTCCCCAACCTAGCAAGACAGGTCAATACTCAACTCCAGGAAATACAGAGAACACCACAAAGATACTCTGCAAGAAGAGCAACCCCAAGGCACATAATCGTTAGATTCACCAGGGTTGAAATGAAGTAGAAAATATTAACGGCAGCCAGAGAGAAAGGTCGGGTCACCCACAAAGGAAAGCCGATAAGACTCACAGCAGATCTCTCCGCAGAGACTCTACAAGCCAGAAGAAAGTCGGGGCCAATATTCAATATCCTTAAAGAAAAGTACTTTCAACCCAGAAATTCATATCCAGCCAAACTGAGGTTCATAAATGAAGAAAAAATTAAATCCTTCATGAACAAGCAAGTACTCAGAGATTTTGTCACCACTAGGCCTGCTTTACAAGAGCTCCCAAAAGAGGAACTACACATAGAAAGAAACAACAAGTACCAGCCATCCTAAAAGCCTACCAAATGCTAAAGAGCATCAACAAAATGAAGAATCTACATGAACCAATGGGCAAAAAAGCCAGCTAGCATCAAAATGGCAGTATCAAATTCACACATAACAATATTAACCCTAAATGTAAATGGGCTAAATGCACCAATCAAAAGACACAGACTGGCAAATTGGATAACAAACCAAAACCCATCGGTCAGCTGTATCCAGGAAACCCACCTCACAGGCAAAGATACACAAAGGCTTAAAATAAAAGGATGGAGGAAGATTTACCAAGCAAATGGAGAGCAAAAAAAAGCAGAAGTTGCAATTCTCATCTCTGATAAAATAGACTTTAAAGCAACAAAGATCAAAAGGGACAAAGAAGGTCATTACATAATGGTAAAAGGATCGATACAACAAGAAGAGCTAACGATTCTAAATATATATGGACCCAGTGTAGGAGCACCCAGATATATAAGAAAGTTCTTAATGACTTACAGAGACTTAGACTCCCACACAATAATACTGGGAGACTTTAACACTCCACTGTCAATAGCAGACAGATCAACCAGACAGAAAATTAACAAGGATATCCAGGACTTGAACTCAGACCTACAACAAGCAAACCTGATAGACATTTACAGAACTCTTCACCCCAAATCCACAGAATATACATTCTTCTCAGCACCACATCACACCTACTCCAAAATTGACCACATAATTGGAAGTAAAGCACTCCTCAGCAAATGCAAAACAACTGAAATCATAACAAACAGTCTCTCAGACCATAGTGCAATCAAGTTAGAACTCAGAATTCAGAAAATAATTCAGAACTACACAGCTTCATGGAAACTGAACAACTGGCTCTTGAATGTTGATTGGATAAACAATGAAATGAAGGCAGAAATAAAGAAGTTCTTTGAAACCAACGAAAATGAAGACACAACGTATCAGAATCTCTGGGACACATTTAAAGCAGTCTGTAGAGGAAAATATATAGCAATAAGTGCCCACATGAGAAGAGTGGAGAGATCCAAAATTGACACCCTATCATCAAAATTGAAAGAGCTAGAGGAGCAAGATCAAAAAAGCTCAAAACCTAGCTGAAGACAAGAAATAACTAAGATCAGAGCAGAACTGAAGGAGATAGAGAAAAAAAAACCCTTCAAGAAATCAATAAATCTAAGAGCTGGTTTCTGGAAAAGATCAACAAAATAGACAGACCACTGGCCAGACTGATAAAAAAGAAAAGAGAGGACAACCAAATAGATGCAATAAAAAACGATAATGGGGAAATCACCACAGATTCCACAGAAATTCAAACCATCATCAGAGAATACTACAAACAACTCTATGCACATAAACTAGTAAATCAGGAAGAAATGGATAAATTCCTGGATGCTTGTGTCCTCCCAAGCCTAAACCAGGAGGAAGCTGAAACTATGAATAGACCAATAACAAGGTCTGAAGTTGAGGCAGCAATTAAGAGCCTACCACACAAAAAAAGCCCAGGTCCAGATGGGTTCACAGCTGAATTCTACCAGACACACAAAGAGGATCTGGTACCATTCATTTCTTCTGAAACTATTCCAAATAATCCAAAAAGAGGAAACACTTCCCAAATCATTTTATGAGACCAACATCATCCAGATACCAAAACCTGACAGAGACTCAACAAGAAAAGAAAACTTCAGGCCAATATCCATGATGAACATAGATGCAAAAATCTTCAATAAAATACTGACAAACCGATTGCAACAGCACATTAAAAAACTTATCCATCATGATCAAGTAGGATTCATCCCGGGGATGCAAGGCTGGTTCAACATACACAAGTCTATAAATGTAATTCACCACATAAACAGAAGCAAAAACAAAAACCTCATGATTATCTCAATTGACGCAGAGAAGGCATTTGACAAAATTCAATGTCCCTTTACGCTAAAAACCCTCAATAAACTTGGTATTGATGGAACATATCTCAAAGTAATAAAAGCTATCTATGACAAACCAACAGCCAATATTATACTTAATGGGCAAAAACTGGAAGCATTCCCTTTGAAATTGGGCACTAGACAAGGATGCCCTCTCTCACCACTCCTATTCAACATAGTACTGGAAGTTCTAGCCAGAGCAATCAGGCAAGAAAAAGAAATAAATGGTATTCAAATAGGAAAGGTGGAAGCCAAATTCTCTCCATTTGCAGACGACATGATAGTATACATAGAAGACCCCATCACCTCAGCCCAAAAGCTCCTGAAACTGATAAGCAACTTCAGCAAAGTCTCAGGATATAAAATCAATGTGCAAAAATCACAAGCATTCCTATACACCAATAACAAACTTAAAGAGAACCAAATCAAGAACGAACTGCCATTCACAATTGCTACAAAGAAAATAAAATACCTAGGAATACAACTCCCAAGGAATGTAAGGGACATCTTTAAGAAAAACTACAAACCACTGCTCAACGAAATAAGAGAGGACACAAACAGATGGAGAAACATTCCATGTTCGTGGTTAGGAATAATCAATATCGTGAAAATGGCTATACTGCCCAAAGTAATTTACACATTCAATGCTATCCCCATCAAACTACCATTGAATTTCTTCACAGAACTGAAAAACCACCATGAATTTCATATGGAACCAAAACAGAGCCCGCATAGCCAAGTCAATTCTAAGCAAAAAGAACACAGCGAGAGGCATCACACTACCAGACTTCAAACTATACTACAAGGCTACAGTAATCAAAGCAGCATGGTACTGGTACCAAAACAGAGATATAGACCAATAAAACAGAACAGAAGCATCGGAGGCAACACAACATATCTACAACCATATTATCTTTGATAAACCAGACAAAAACAAGCAATGGGGAAAGGATTTCTTATTTAATAAATGGTGTTGGGAAAACTGGCTAGCCATGTGCAGAAAGCAGAAACTGGACCCCTTCCTGACACCTTACACTAAAATTAACTCCAGATGGATTGAAGACTTAAACGTAAGACCTGACACCATAAAAATCCTAGAAGAAAATCTAGGCAAAACCACTCAGGATATAGGAATAGGCAAGTACTTCATGAACAAAACACCAAAAGCATTGGCAACAAAAGCCACAATAGACAAATGGGACCTAATCAAACTCCACAGCTTCTGCTCGGCAAAAGAAACAGTCACTAGAGTGAATCGGCAACCATTAGAATGGGAAAAAATGTTTGCAGTTTACACATCGGACAAAGGGCTATCTAGAATTTACAAAGAACTCAAACAGATTTACAGGAAAAAAACAAACAAGCCCATTCAAAAATGGGCAAATGATATGAACAGACACTTTATAAAAGAAGACATACATGAGGCCAACAAATATATGAAAAAATGCTCATCATCACTGGTCATTAGAGTGATGCAAATCAAAACCACATTGAGATACCATCTCACACCAGTTAGAATGGCGATCATTAAAAATTTCGGAGACAGCAGATGCTGGAGAGGATGTGGAGAAATAGGAACACTCTTACACTGTTGGTGGGAGTGTAAATTAGTTCAACCATTGTGGAAGACAGTGTGGCGATTCCTCAGGGACCTAGAAATAGAAATTCCATTTGACCCAGCAATCCCATTACTGGGTATATATCCAAAGGACTATAAATCGTTCTACTATAAGGAAACATGCACACGAATGTTCATTGCAGCACTGTTTACAATAGCAAAGAACTGGAACCAACCCTAATGCCCAACGATGATAGACTGGACTGGGAAAATGTGGCACATATACACCATGGAATATTATGCAGCAATCAAAAATGATGAGTTTGTGTCCTTTGTAAGGACATGGATGAATCTGGAGAACATCATTCTCAGCAAACTGACACAAGAACAGAAAAGGAAATACTGCATATACTCACTCATAGGTGGGTGAGAAAAATGAGAACACATGGACACAGAGAGGCGGTATACTATACACTGGGGTCTGTTGGGGGAAATGGGGTAGGGACAGCGGGGTGCGGCTTGGGGAGGGATAGCCTGGGGATGAATGCCAAGTGTGGGTGAAGGGGAGGAAGGCAGAAAATCACACTGCCATATGTGCACCTATGCAACTATCTTGCACGTTCTGCACATGTACCCCAAATCCTATAATGCAATATAAATTTAAAAAGAAAAATAAAGAAAAATGTGGTGTTGTCAGGAGACTCTTTCATGTAGACACATATTCAGAGCTTTAGTGCATAAGACAGACACTTGCTATAGTAAGGAATCTAATTGATGTGGAAACATATTCTGAGCCTCACTGAATAATACAGACCTGGAGAATAATTTGGAGTCTATTTTAGATGGACATATATTCATAGCGTCAGAAAATCATGTACACCGGTGGCATAGCCAGGAGACTATTTCATTAGGAAACACATTCGCAGCCTCAATGAATAATATGCACGTGTGGATTAGTCAGGATTCCATTTCATATAGCCACTGACTCGTAACCTCTATGAATAATGCACAAATGTAAAGTACTCAGCAGTTTATTTCATATAGCCACTCATTCAGAGATTCACTGAATAATAAAATTTTTTGATATAGACAGCCTCCTGTTTCATGTTGTCATAAAAAAAGAGCCTCACTGATTGACACACACCTGGGAAAGTGTTAGGAGTGTACTTTACATAGCCTCTCATTTACCACCTAAGTGAATAATGCACATGTGTGGAATAGACACTAATCTGTTTTATATGTCCACAAAATCAAATCCCGAGTCAGTAACACACAACATTGGAATAGTCACTAGTCTATTCCATATGCCAAAATACTTAGAGTCAAAGTCAATAATACACGCCTGTAGTCTAGTCAGAAAATTATTTCCTATGGCCAAAGTTTCAGAGTCTCAGTGAATAATAAATACCTGAGGAATACTCTGGAGGTTATTACATGTGGCATTTCTTCAGAGGTTTGTGGAGTAAAGAACACCTATAATGTAGTCAGAATTCTATTTCAAATAGCCACATACTCAGAGCATAACTGAATAACACACACCTTGGGAAAGTCAGGATTCTTTTTCTATAGCCACTCATTTACAGCCGAATGTAAAAACTCACGCCTGATTAGTATACAGGAGTCTCTATTATATGGCCACACATTCAGAACATCACAGAATAATACAGACCTATAGAAATGTCAGGAGTGTACTTGACATGACCACTTATTCAGTTCCTCAGTGAAGAATCATATATATCTGGAAAATACTCAGGACTCTATTATATATAGCCACTTCTTAAGAGACTCACTGAATAATGCACACTTGGAGAATTCTCTGGAGACTTTTTGATATGACCATTCACCCAGAGACTCAGTGGAAAATGTAGAGCTGAAAAATAGTCAAGAGGACAGAGTCAGGAGTCTATTTTATGTGGTCACTCATTCAGAAACTGACTGAAGAATACCCACCTTGGGAATAGTCAGAGTCCAGGTCATATGGCCACTCAGTCACAGCATTACTGAATAATGCACAATGGGGCAATGGTAAGGAGTCAATTTCATAAGGCTCTCATTCAGAGCTTCAGTGAATAATAAACAGCTGTGGAGGAGAGTGGTCCGTATTGAACGTAGCTCCAAATAAAGCAGCTCCGTGAATGATACACATATTTGTGAGAGTCAGAAGACTATTTGATATGGACACTCATACAGAACCTCTTCGAATATTGCACATTTGGGGAATAATCACTAGTCTATTTCATATGGTGGTTCGTTTGGAGAGTCAAAAAATAATGCGCACCTCTGGAATAAAATGCGGTCTATTTCATAAGGCCATTCTTTCAGTGTTTTAGTGAATAACATGTATATCTGATAAGTCGGGAATCTTTTTCACATGGCCACTTGTTCTGGGCTTCTGTGAATAATACTCCCCTCAGAAACAGTCAAGGGTCTACTTCAAATGGGTACACATTCAGACTCTCTGTAAGTAATGAACAACTGGGCAATACACCTGAGTCTCTTTTTATGCCCACTTAGTCAGAGTCTCATTCAATAATACACACCTGGGAAGAGTTAAGGGTCTACTTCATGTAGCCACTCATTTAGATCCTCAGTGAATAATCCACACCAGGGTAATAGTCGAGCATTTTTATATGGCCACTTATTCAGTTCCTCAGTGAAGAATCATATATATCTGGAAAATACTCAGGATTCTATTTCATACTACCACTCATTTAGAACCTTATTGAATAATTCACAATGGAGCAATAGTCAGGTGTCTATTTTATATGGCCACTTATTCAGTTCCTCAGTGAAGAATCATATATATCTGGAAAATACTCAGGACTCTATTATATATAGCCACTTATTAAGAGACTCACTGAATAATGCACAATGGGGCAATAGTAAGGAGTCTATTTCATATGGCCTCTCATTCAGAGCTTCAGTGAATAATGCACAATGGGGCAATAGTAAGGAGTCTATTTCATAAGGCTCTCATTCAGAGCTTCAGTGAATAATAAACAGCTGTGGAGGAGAGTGGTCCGTATTGAACGTAGCTCCAAATAAAGCAGCTCCGTGAATGATACACATATTTGTGAGAGTCAGAAGACTATTTGATATGGACACTCATACAGAACCTCTTCGAATATTGCACATTTGGGGAATAATCACTAGTCTATTTCATATGGTGGTTCGTTTGGAGAGTCAAAAAATAATGCGCACCTCTGGAATAAAATGCGGTCTATTTCATAAGGCCATTCTTTCAGTGTTTTAGTGAATAACATGTATATCTGATAAGTCGGGAATCTTTTTCACATGGCCACTTTTTCTGGGCTTCTGTGAATAATACTCCCCTCAGAAACAGTCAAGGGTCTACTTCAAATGGGTACACATTCAGACTCTCTGTAAGTAATGAACAACTGGGCAATACACCTTAGTCTCTGTTTTATGCACACTTATACAGAGTCTCACTCAATAATACACACCTGGGGAAGAGTTAAGGGTCTACTTCCTGTAGCCACTCATTTAGATTCTCAGTGAATAATCCACACCAGGGTAATAATCAAGCATTTTTTATATGGCCACTTATTCTGTGCCTCCCTGAATAATATACACCTGGAGAATTCTTAGGATTCTATTTCATACTACCACTCATTTAGAACCTTATTGAATAATTCAAAATGGAGCAATAGTCAGGTGTCTATTTTGTATGGCCTCTCATTCAAAGTTTTAGTGAATAATTCAACTTCTATGGAGTAATCAGGACACTGTTTAAGATAGCCATGAATTAAGTGCCTTCCTCAATAATACACACCTCGGTGGTAGTCAGGAGTCTATTTCATATGAACTCTAGTTCTGTGTAACGCTGAGTAATACACACCTGGGGGAGTTTCAGGAGCCTATTTGGTATGGACACTCATACCGAACCTGTTGGAATAATGCACACATGGAGAATAATGAGGAGTCTATGTCATATGGCTACTTATTCAGACAAAGAGTGAATAACGCACATGTGGAGTCATTAGAATTCTGTTTTATATGGCCTCTCTTTCACAGCCTCACTGAATATTACACACTTGTGATATAGTCTGGAGTCTATATTTTATGGCCACTCATTCAGAGAATCACTGAATAATTCACACCTGCAGAATAGTCAGAAGTCTCTTTCCTACGGCTACCTGTTGAGAGCCTCATTAAATATACACAGCTGGACTAATAGTCAGGATTTACTTGTATCTCCTCATTCTGAGTCTCACTAAATAATGCACACCTGTGGAATAATCAGGAGACTATTTCATGTGGCCTCTCAGTCAATGTGTCATTGAATAATGTGGTGTAGTCAGGAGACTCTTTCATGTAGACACATATTCAGAGCCTCAGTTCATAAGATAGACCGTTGATATAGTAAGAAGTCTAATTAGTATGGCCACATCTTCTGAGGCTCACTGAATAATACACACCTGAAGAATAATTTGAGTCTATTTTCGATGGACATTCATTCAGAGCCTCGGTAAATAATGCAGAGCTGTGGAGTAGTCAGGAGTCTCTTTCATTTGGACACACATTCATAGCCTCAGTGGATAATATGCACGTCTGGATTAATCAGGATTCCATTTTATATGGCCACTGACTCGTAACATAAATAAATAATTCAAAAATATAAAGTACTCAGCAGTTTATTTCATTTAGCCGCTCATTTAGTGATTCAATGAATAATAAAAATATTTGAGATAGACAGCCTCCTGTTTCATATTGTCATACAAAAAGAGCCTCACTTAGTGACACACACCTAGAAAAGTATTAGGAGTGTGCATTACATAGCCTCTCATTTACAGCCTAAGGGAATAATGCACATGTGTGGAATAGACACTAGTCTATTATATAAGCCCAAATATTTAGAATCAGAGTCAATAATACACAATCAGAGACTATTCAGGAAACAATTTCATATGGCCAAAGTTTTAGAGCCTCAGTGAATAATAAATACCTGAGGAATACTCTGGACGCTGTTACATATGGCATTTCTTCAGAGGTTCATTGAGTAAAAAACACCTGTATTGTAGTCAGAATTCTATTTCATATAGCCACATACTCAGAGCCTAACTGAATAACAGACACCTAGGGGAAGTCAGAATTCTGTATCGTATAGCCACTCATTTAAAGCTAAATGTAAAAACTCACACCTGAGTAGTATCTAGGAGTCTCTATTTTATGGCCATTCATTCAGGGCCTCACAAAATAATGCCGACATATGGAAATGTCAGGAGTGTACTTGACAAGGAGACTCATTCAGTTCCTCAGTGAAGAATCATATATATCTGGAAAATACTCAGGATTCTATTATATATAGCCACTTATTAAGAGACTCACTGAATAATGCACACCTGAAGAATTGTCTGGAGACTATTTGATATGACCATTCACCCAGCGACTCAGTGGAAAATGCAGAGCTGAGAAATAGTCAAGGGGACAGACTCAGGAGTCTATTTTATGTGGTCACTCGTTTAGAAACTGACTGCACAATGCACACCTTTGGAATAGTCAGAGTCCAGGTCATATGGCCACTCAATCACAGCATTACCGAATAATGCACAATGGGGCAATAATAAGGAGTCTATTTCATTTGGCCTCTCATTCAATGCTTCAGTGCGTAACAAAAACCTGTGGTGGAGTGAGGACCCTATTGATGGTAGCCACAAATAAAGCAGCTCCGTGAATGATACACACATGTGTGAGAT
The DNA here is from genome assembly GCA_021498475.1 of Saguinus midas. NCBI lineage: Eukaryota > Metazoa > Chordata > Mammalia > Primates > Cebidae > Saguinus > Saguinus midas. The sequence goes on along the minus strand of JAKFGQ010000002.1, from coordinate 143,842 downwards.
TCAGGAGACTATTTGATATGGACACTCATACAGAACCTCTTGAATATTGCACATGTGGAATAGACACTAGTCTATTATATAAGCCCAAATATTTAGAGTCAGAGTCAATAATACACAATCAGAGACTATTCAGGAAACAATTTCATATGGCCAAAGTTTTAGAGCCTCAGTGAATAATAAATACCTGAGGAATACTCTGGACGCTGTTACATATGGCATTTCTTCAGAGGTTCATTGAGTAAAAAACACCTGTATTGTAGTCAGAATTCTATTTCATATAGCCACATACTCAGAGCCTAACTGAATAACAGACACCTAGGGGAAGTCAGAATTCTGTATCGTATAGCCACTCATTTAAAGCTAAATGTAAAAACTCACACCTGAGTAGTATCTAGGAGTCTCTATTTTATGGCCATTCTTTCAGGGCCTCACAAAATAATGCCGACATATGGAAATGTCAGGAGTGTACTTGACAAGGAGACTCATTCAGTTCCTCAGTGAAGAATCATATATATCTGGAAAATACTCAGGATTCTATTATATATAGCCACTTATTAAGAGACTCACTGAATAATGCACACCTGAAGAATTGTCTGGAGACTATCTGATATGACCATTCACTCAGCGACTCAGTGGAAAATGCAGAGCTGAGATATAGTCAAGATGACACAGTCAGGAGTCTGTTTTATCTGGTCACTCCTTCAGAACCTGACTGAAGAATACACTTCTTGGAAATAGTCAGAGTCCAGGTCATATGGCCACTCAATCACAGCATTACCAAATAATTCACAATGGGGCAATAATAAGGAGTCTATTTCATATGGCCTCTCATTCAATGCTTCAGTGCGTAACAAAAACCTGTGGTGGAGTGAGGACCCTATTGATGGTAGCCACAAATAAAGCAGCTCCGTGAATGATACACACATGTGTGAGATTCAGGAGACTATTTGATATGGACACTCATATAGAACCTCTTCGAATATTGCACATGTGGGAATAATCACTAGTCTATTTCATATGGTGGTTCGTTTGGAGAGTCAAAAATTAACGGGAACCTGTGGAGCAAAATGCGGTCTATTTCATAAGGCCACTCTTTCAGTGTTTTATTGAATAACATGTATATCTGATAAGTCAGGAATCTCTTTCACATGGCCACTCGTTCTGGGCCTCTTTCAATAATACTCCCCTCAGAAACAGTCAAGGGTCTACTTCAAGTGCCTAACATTCACAGTCTCTGCAAGTAATGAACATTTGGGCAATACACCTGAGTCTCTTTTTTATGCCCACTTAGTCAGAGTCTTATTCAATAATACACACCTGGGGAACAGTTAAGAGTCTACTTCATGAAGCCACTCATTTAGATCCTCAGTGAATAATCCACACCAGGGTAATACTCCAGCATTTTTTATATGGCCACTTATTCTGTGCCTCCCTGAATGATACACATCTGGGGAATTCTCAGGATTCTATTTCATACTACCACTTATTTAGAACCTTATTGAATAATTCACAATGGAGCAATAGTCAGGTGTCTATTTTGTATGGCCTCTCATTGAGAGTTTCAGTGAGCAATAGTCAGGTGTCTATTTTGTATGGCCTCTCATTGAGAGTTTCAGTGAATAATAAACTTCTATGGAGTAATCAGTACAGTGTTTAAGATAGCCATATATTAAGTGCCTTTTTGAATGATACACACCTTGGTGGTAGTCAGGAGTCTATTTCATATGAACTCTAATTCTGTGTAACGCTGAGTAATACACACCTGTGGCAGCTTCAGGAGTCTATTTGGTATGGACACTCATACCGAACCTGTTGGAATAATGCACACATGGAGAATAATGAGTTGTCTATGTCATACGGCTACTCATTTAGACAAACAGTGAATATTACACATGTGGAGTCAGTAGAAATCTTTTTCATATGGCGTCTCTTTCACAGCCTCACTGAATATTACACACTTGTTATATAGTCTGGAATATATATTTTATGGCCACTCTTTCAGAGAATCACTGAATAATTCACACCTGCGGAATAGTCAGAAGTTTCTTTCCTATGGCTACCCACTGAGAGCCTCAATAAATATACACACCTGAATAAATAGGATTTACTTCTATCTCCTCATTCATAGTTTCACTAAATAATGCACACCTGTGGAATAGTCAAGAGACTTTTTATGTGGCCTCTCATTCAATGTGTCATTGAAAACTGTGGTGTAGTCAGGAGACTCTTTCATGTAGACACATATTTAGAGCCTCAGTGCATAAGATAGACCCTTGATATAGTAAGAAATCTAATTAGTTTGGCCACATCTTCAGAGGCTAACTGAATAATACACACCAGGAGAATAATTTGGAGTCTCTTTTCAATGGACATTCATTCAGAGCCTCGGTAAGTAATGCAGACCTGTGGAGTAGCGAGGAGTCTATTTCATTTGGACACATATTCATAGCCTCAGTGGATAATATGCACGTGTGGATTAATCAAGATTCCATTTTAATATAGCCACTGACTCATAACCTCAAAGAATAATGCACAAATGTAAAGTACTCAGCAGTCTATTTCATATAGCCATTCATTCAGAGATTCACTGAATAATAAAAAAATTTGAGACAGACAGCCTGCTGTTTCAAATGGTCATACAAAAGGAGCCTCACTGAGTGACACACACCTGGGGAAGTGTTAGGAGTGTACTTTACATAGCTTCTCATTAACAGCCTAAGGGAATAATGCACACATGTGGAATAGACAATATTCTATTTTATATGGCCACAAAATCAAAGCCTGAGTCAGTAATACACAACTTTGGAATAGTCACTAGTCTATTCCATATGCCCAAATATTTAGAGTCAGTGTCAATAATACACACCTGTATACTAGTCCGAATACCATTTCATATGGCCAAAGTTTCAGAGCCTCAGTGGATAATAAATACCTGAGGAATACTCCGGACGCTATTACATGTGGCATTTCTTCAGAGGTTCATTGAGTGAAGAACACCTATAATGTAGTCAGAATTCTATTTTATATAGCCACATACTGAGAGCCTAACTGAATAACAGACACCTTGGGGAAGTCAGGATTCTATATCGTATACCCACTCATTTACTGCCGAATGTAAAAACTCACGCCTAAGTAGTATATATGAGTCTCTATTTTATGGCTACTCATTCAGAGCCTCACAGTATAATACAGATGTATGGAAATGTCAGGAGTGTACTTGACATGGCCACTTATTCAGTTCCTCAGTGAAGAATCATATATATCTGAAAAATACTCAGGATTCTATTATATATAGACACTTATTAGGAGACTCACTGAATAATGCAAACCTGGAGAATTGTCTGGAGATTATTTGATATGACCGTTCACCCAGCGACTCAGTGGAAAATGCAGAGCTGAGATATAGTCAAGAGGACACAGGCAGCAGACTGTTTCATGTGGTCACTTTTTCAGAAACTGACTTAAGAAAACACCCCTTGGGAATAGTCAGAGTCCAGGTCATATAGCCACTCAATTACAGCATTACCGAATAATGCACAATGGTGCAATAGTAAAGAGTTTATTTCATATGGCCTCTCATTCAGAGCCTCAGTGCATAAGAAAAATCTGTGGAAGAGTGAGGACCCTATTGACAGTAGCCCCAAATAAAGCAGCTCCATGAATGATACAAACATGTGTGTGAGTCAGGAGACTATTTGATATGGACACTCATACAGAACCTCTTTTAATATTGCACATGTGAAGAATAATCACTAGTCTATTTCATATGGTGGTTCGTTTGGAGGGTCAAAAAATAACGCGCACCTGTGGAGTAAAATGCGTTCTATTTCATTAGGCCACTCTTTCATTGTTTTAGTGAATAACATGTATATCTAATAAGTCAGGAATCTCTTTAACATGGGCACTCATTCTGGGCCTCTGTGAATAATATTCCCCTCAGAAACAGTCAAGGGTCTACTTCAAATGCCTACACATTCAGAGTCTCTGTAAGTAATAAACACCTGGGCAATACACCTGAGTCTCTTTGTTATGCCCACTTAGTTAGAGTCTCATTCAATAATACACACCTGGCGAAGATTTAAGTGTCTACTTCACGTAGACCCTCATTTAGATCCTCAGTGACTAATCCACACCAGGGTAATAGTTGAGCATTTTTTATATGACCACTCATTCTGTGCCTCCCTGAATGATACACACCTGGGGAATTCTCAGGATTCTATTTCATACTAATACTCATTTAGAACCTTATTGAATAATTCACAATGGAGCAATAGTCAGGTGTCTATTTTGTATGGCCTCTTATTGAGAGTTTCAGTGAATAATGAACTTCTATGGAGTATTCAGGACACTGTTTAAGATAGCCATGTATTAAGTGCCTTCCTGAATGATACACACCAGAGTGGTAGTCAGGAGTCTATTTCATATGAACTATAATTCTGGGAAATGCTGAGAAATACACACCTGGCAGAGTTTCAGGAGTCTATTTGGTATGGACACTCATACTGAACCTGTTGGAATAATGCACACATGGAGAATAATGAGGTGTCTATGTCATATGGCTACTCATTCAGACTAAGAGTGAATAACGCACATGTGGAGTCATTAATGTTCTGTTTCATATGGCCGCTCTTTCACATCCTCACTGATTATTACACACTTTTGATATAGTCTGGAGTCTATATTATATGGCCACTCATTCAGACAATTACTAAATAATTCACACCGGTGGAATAGTCAGAATTCTCTTTCCTATGGCTACCCGTTGAGAGCCACACTAAATATACACAGCTGAATAAATAGTCAGGATTTACTTGTATCTCCTCATTCAGAGTCTCACTAAATAATGCACACCTGTGGAATAGTCAGAAGACTTTTTCATGTGGCCTCTTATTCAATGAGTCATTGAAAAATGTGGTGTAGTCAGGAGACTCTTTCATGTAGACACATATTCAGAGCCTCAGTGCATAAGACAAACCCTTGATATAGTAGGAAATCTAATTTGTATGGCCACATCTTCTGAGGCTCACTGAACAATAATCACCTGGAGAATAATTTGGAGTCTATTTTCGATGGACATTCATTCAGAGCCTAGGTAAATAATGCAGACCTGTGGAGTAGCCAGGAGTCTATTTCATTTGGAAACACATTCTTAGCCTCAGTGGATAATATGCACGTGTGGATTAGTCAGGATTACATTTTATATGGCCACTGACTAGTAACCTCAATGAATAATGCACAAATGTAAAGTACTCAGCAATCTATTTCATATAGCCACTAATACAGAGATTCACTGTATAATAAAATTATTTGAGATGGACCACCTCCTGTTTTATATGTTCATACAAAGAGCCTCACTGAGTGTCACACACCTGGGTAAGGGTTAGGAGTGTACTTTACATAGCCTCTCATTTACAGCCTAAGAGAATAATGCACACGTGTGGAATAGACACTAGTGTATTTTATATGTCCACAAAATCAAAGCCTGAGTCAGTAATACACACCTTTGGGATAGTCACTAGTCTATTACATATGCCCAAATATTTAGAGTCAGTATCAATAATACACGCCTGTAGACTAGTCAGAATACCATTTCATATGGCCAAAGTTTCAGAGCATCAGTGAATAATAAATACCTGAGGAATACTCTGGACGCTATTACATGTGGCATTTCTTCAGAGGTTCATTGAGTAAAGAACACCTGTATTGTAGTCAGAATTCTATTTCATATAGCCACATACTCAGAGCCTAACTGAATAAGAGACTCCTTGGGAAAGTCAGGATTCTATTTCGTATAGCCACTCATTTACAGCCGAATGTGGAAACTCATGCCTGAGTAGTATATAGGAGTCTCTATTTTATGGCCACTCATTCAGAGCCTCACAGAATAATACAGACGTATGAAAATGTCAGTAGTGTACTTGACATGGCCACTTATTCAGTTTCTCAGTGAAGAATCATATATATTTGGAAAATACTCAGGATTCTATTATATAGAGTCACTTATTAAGAGATTCACTGAAAAAGGCACACCTGGAAAATTGTCTGGAGAATACTTGATATGACCATTCACCCAGCGACTCAGTGGAAAATGCAGAGCTGAGAAATAGACAAGAGGACAGAGTCAGGAGTCTATTTTATGTGGTCACTCGTTCAGAAACTGAATGAAGAATACACACCTTGGGAATAGTCAGAGTCCAGATCATATGGCCATTCAATCACAGCATTACCCAATAATGCACAATGGGGCAATAGTAAGAAGTTTATTTCATATGGCCTCTCATTCAAAGCTTTAGTGCATAAATAGCATCTGTGGAGGAGTGAGGACCGTATTGAAGTTAGCTCCAAGTTGAGCAGCTTCGTGAATGATACACACATGTGTGAGAGTCATGAGACTTTTTGATATGGACACTCATACAGAACCACTTCGAATATTGCACATGTGAAGAATAATCACTAGTCCATTTCATATGGTGGTTCGTTTTGGCGAGTCAAAAAATAACCCACGCCTGTGGAGTAAAATGTGGTCAGTTTCATAAGGCCACTCTTTCAGTGTTCTAGTGAATAACATGTATATCTAATAAGGCAGAAATCTTTTTCACATGGCCACTCGTTCTGGGCCTCTGTGAATAATTCTCCCCTCAGAAAGAGTCAAGGGTCAAATGCATACACATTCAGAGTATCTGTAAGTAATGAACACCTGGGCAATACACCTGAGTCTCTTTTTTATACCCACTTAGTCAGAGTCTCATTCAATAATACACACCTGGGGAAGAGTTAAGAGTCTACTTCATGTAGCCACTCATTTAGATCCTCAGTGAATAATCCACACCAGGGTAATAGTCGAGCATTTTTATATGTCCACTCATTCTGTGCCTCCCTTTGTGATACACACCTGGGGAATTCTCAGGATTCTATTTCATAATACCAATCATTTAGATCCTTATTGAATAATTCACAATGGAGCAATAGTCAGGTGTCTACTTTGTATGGCCTCTCATTCAAATATTCAGTGAATAATGAACTTCTATGGAGTAACCAGAACACATTTTAAGATAGCCATGAATTGGGGAGAGATCCAAGATGGCTGATCGCTAACAGCTCGGGATTGTAGCTCCCAGTGAAAGCTCAGAGAACGTGAGGACGCCACATTTTCAGAGGAATTTCCGTCGCCCACGGACCAGAAGATATCCAGTGGAGGAGCCCCGAGGGTCGCCAGCGCGACTTCTGTGACCAGCGCAGCGGTTTTGTCGTCGCCTCGGCGCGGCAGCTCTTCGTGTACAGTGAGTGGGACTGGTTCCCCTATTGACTGGTGTTTGGAGCTCGGGGAAGGCAGAGCCGCTTGTTGCGGACTCAAGAAGGAAGCCAGACCAGAGATTCCCAGGCAGAAGAGCACCATCAGTCTTATCGCTATTGTTTTCGTTGGTGCAGTGGGTGGCTCGGATTCCAGCAGTGGGAATCAATAAATTGGACATCCTCTCAGGAACTTAATCAGAAAGGCGCTAATTGTAAAGATATTAGATGGATAAAATCACAATAAAGGAAAAAAAGCAGCCTAAAAAGGCCGAGAAAACTGAAAGTCAGAACCCCTCTCCCTCTACAGGGGATAGTAATTCCTCATCAGCAACGGAACAAGCCCTAATGGAAGAGGACTGTGTTCCAGTATCTGAAGGAGGTTTTAGAAGGTGGATGGTAAAAAACCTCTGGGAATTGAAACAACTTGTTCTAAACCAATGTAAAGAAACTAAGAACTTTGAAAAAAGGTTAGACGAAATGTTAAAAAGAATGGACAATATAGAAAGGAATATAAATGAACTAATGGAGTTGAAAAATACAACATGAGAACTTAGTGAAATATGCACAAGTTTGAAGAGCCAAATTGATCAAGCAGAAGAAAGGATATCAGAGGTCGAAGACCGACTTAATGAAATGGAACGAGAAGACAAGAATAGAGAAAAAAGGATAAAAAGGAATGAGCAAAGTCTCCAAGAATTATGGGACTATGTGAAAAGACCTAATCTACGTTTGATAGGTGTACCTGAATGTGATGGAGAGAATGAATCCCAGCTGGAAAATATTCTTCAGGATATTATCCAGGAGAATTTTCCCAATCTAGCAAAGCAGGATACCATTCAACCTCAGGTAATACAGAGAACACCACAAAGATATTTCTTAAGAAGAGCAACCCCAAGACACATAATCATTAGAATCACCAGGGTTGAAACAAAGGAGAAAATACTAAGGGCAGCCAGAGAGAAAGGTCAGGTTACTCACAAAGGGAAGCCTATCAGACTTACAGCAGATCTCTCAGTAGAAACCCTACAAGCCAGAAGATAGTGCGGGCCGATATTTAACATCCTCAAGGAACAGAAATTTCAGCCCAGAATTTTATATCCTGCCAAACTAAGCTTCACAATTGAAGGAAAAATAAAATCTTTTATGAACAAGCAAGTACTCAGAGAGTTTATTACCACCAGGCCTGCTTTACAAAAACTTCTGAAAGAAGCATTACACACAGAAAGGAACAACCAGTATTAGCCTTTCTAAAAATATACAAAAAGTAAAGAACATCAACAGAAAGAAGAATTTACATCAACAAAAGGATAAAATAGCCAGTTTACATCAAATGGCAGTAATCTTAAATTGAAGTCAACTAAATTTTTTAATTAAAAGATACAGCCAAAATCTAACGATATACCATATTCAGACCTATTCCATATCCAAAGATATACATAGACTAAAAACAAAGGGTTGGAGAAAGATTTACCAACCAAATAGAGAAAAAAAAAACAAATAAATAAACAAAAAAGAGTTGCAATTCATGCATTTGATAAAACAGATTTCAAACCAACAAAGATAGAGTGGTATAAGGATCAATGCATCCTAACACCCAGATACATAAGACCCATAAAGAGATTTAGACTCAACGAAACAGAAAATTAATAAGGATATCCAGAATCTGAACTCAGATCAGTAACAAGAAGCTTAATAAGCAAACTCTTCACTTTAGATAAATAAAATATACATTCTCCATTTTAAATACATAAAATAATGATTGGCAGTTATTAATAGCCATTTATAGAATAAAGCAATATTTCTGTTCTCTCTCCCTCTTTTTCTTCCTCTCTTCCTTTCAAAAAAATAAAAAATAAAAAAAATAATAAAATAATAAAATTTAAAAAAAGGAATTTCAGGGAAGGCAGTCACAAAGACCTCACTGCATCAAGACCTGAAGAAAGGGAGGGAGGTCATTATGGGAGTATCTGGGAGAAGAGTGTTTCAGGGAAAGAACACATTCCAAAGGCCCCAAGGTAAAAGCAGGATGGACCTTCAAGGACTAGCCAGGAGACCATGTGCGAGAAAAAGCGGAAGAAAGTAACAGATGGTCAAGTCAGAGAGGAAACAGGGAGCCAGAAAAAAAAAAGAAATTCAAACCATCATCAGAGCTTATTACAATTCTTTCATTAATTCAATGGAAGCATTTTGTTTTTTAAATATAGAGCTCCTAGGACACCGCTCTTCCCTGTTTTGTTTTTTTTTTAAATAAGATAGCCATGAATTAAGTGTCTTCATGAATGATACACACCTGTGTGGTAATCAGGAGTCTATTTCATATGAACTCTAATTCTGTGTAACGCTGAGTAATACACAGAACCACTTCAGATATTGCACATGTGAAGAATAATGACTAGTGCATTTCATATGGATGTTCGTTTGGAGAGTCAAAAATAACACGGGAGATGGGTGATAAACACAGGGGAGTGGAGGGTACACACAGGAGACAGTGGGTACACAAAGGAGAGAAGAGGATACACAAAAAAGAGGGAGATACACACAGGAGAATAGGGGAGAGACAGAGGAGAGAGGAGGATACACACAAGAGAAAGGAGAATAAACACAGGAGAAAGAAATACACACAGAAAAGAGGGCAATACACACAGGAGAGGGTGATACACACAGGAGAAAGTCGGTTAAACACAAAAGAGAGAAAAATACACACAGAACAGGAGGAAACACAGTAGAGTACACACAGTAGAAAAATGGATACACACAGCAGAGAGGAGGATGCACACAGGACAGAGGGGATACACAGAGGAGAGAGGAAAATACACACAGGAGAGAGAAAGTATACACACAAGAGGGAGGGGGTTGCACATAGAAGAGAGAGGATACACACAGGAGAGAGGGGGACACAAACTGGAGAGAGGAGGGATACACACAAAAGAGAGAGGAAATACACACAAAAGAGAGACTTGATATACACAGGAGAGAAAAATGATACACACAGAAGAGAGGAGGATACACACAGGAGAAAGAAGGAAACACACTGAAGAGAGAAGTGTACAAACAGGAGAGGGGAATACACACAGGAGTGAGGAAAATTCACAAAGGGAGAAATATGATACACACAGGAGACAGGAAGATACACACTAAAAAGGAAATGATACACACGATAGACAGAAGGATACACACAGAAGAGAGAAGAATACAAACAGGAGAGTGGTGAAACAAACAAGAGAGATGAGGGTTCACACAGAAGAATAGAGGATACACACATGAGAGAGATGGATACACACAGGAGAGAGAAGAACACACACAGCAGAGAAAAGGATACACACAGGTGAGAGGACATACACACAGGAGTGAGAAAGATCCACACAGGAGAGAAGGAAATGCACACAGGAGAGAGGTGGATACACACAGAAGTGGGGCATACACACAAAAGAGAGGGAATACACACAGAAGAGGGGGGGATACACACAAAGAGTGGTGTTCACACAGGATTGTTGAGGGTACACACAGCAGAGATGGGGTACACACAGGAGAGAAGAGGATACACAAAGGAAAGAAGGGAATGCACAAAAGAGAGAGGTGGATACACACACAAGTGGGGCATACACACAAAAGAGACGGGGGATACACATAAGGAGTGGTGATAAACACAGGATAGTTGAGGGTACACACAAGAGAGAGGGGGTACACACAGGAGAGAAGAGGATACACAAAAGAAAAATAGATACACATAGAAGAGTAAGAAATAAACAGAGGAGAGAAGAGGATACACAAAGGAGAGAGTAGAATAAACACAGGAGAGGGAGATACACACAGGAGAGAAGGGCGTACACACAGAAGAGGAAGATACACACAGGAGAAAAAGGGATAAACACAGGAAAGAAGAGGAAACACACAGGAGGGGATACACACAGGAGAGAGGAGCGTAGACACAAGAGAAAACAGGATACACAGAGCTGAGAGAAAGATACACACGGGAGAGAGGAGATACACAAAGGAGAGAGGGGGATACGCACAGGAGAGAAGGATACACAGGAGAGGGATACACACAAAGAGAGAAGGAGACACACAGAAGAGAGAAGGATACACAGAAGAGGAAGATGCACACAGGAGAAGGGATACACAGGAGAGAGAGGATGCACACAAGAGAGAAGGAGACACACACAGAAGAAAAAGGATACACACAGGAGAAAGGAGGTAAACACAAAATAGAGAGGGGATACACAGAGAGAGAAGGGATACACACAGGAGGGAGGGTGTTACACACAGTAGAAAGGAGGGATACGCACAGAAGAGAGAAGGGATACTCATAGGAAAGAGGAGTATGCACACAGGAGAAGGGGATACGCACAGGAGAGAGAAGGATGCACACAAAAGAGAGAAGGAGACACACAGAAGAAAAAAGGATACAAGCAGGAGAAAGGAGGGTAAACACAAAATAGAGAGGGGATACACACAGGAGAGAGAGATTAACACACAGAAGAGGAAGATGCACACACGAGATAGAAAGATACACACAGGCGAGAGGAGAATGCACAGAGAAGAGAGGAGGATACACACAGGAGAGAGGGGATACACACAAAGAAGAGGAAGAAACTAACAAAGGGAGGGAAATAAACACAGGAGAAAGGAGGATACACACAGAAGAGAGGAGGATACACAAAGGAGAAAGGAGGATACACAAAGAAGAGGGAAAACACACAGGAGAGAGGGGATACACAATGTCGGGAAAAAAAAACACAGGAGAGGGGGGTATACACAAAGGAAAGAGGGGAATACACACAAAATAAAAAGATACGAACAGGAAACAGGGGCTTACCCACAGGAGAGAGGAGGATACACACAGGAAAAGGGGGCTTACACAGGAGAGAAATGGATACACACAGGAAAGCGGTGAATACACAAAAAAGAGAGGGGGTACACACAGGAGAGTGAAGCATACACACAGGAGGGAGGGGATTACACACAGGAGAGAGGGGGATACACATAGAGAAAAAAGGATAAATACAAAAGAGAGGAGGATACACACCAAAAAGAGAAGGATGAAGATAGAAGAGAGGATACTCGCAGGAGATTGGAGGATACACGGGAGAGAGGAAAATAAACACAGAAGAGGGGAGAATACACGCAGGAGAGAAGAGGATACACACAAGAGAGAGGGAAAATATACACAGGAGATAGAAGGATACAAACAGGGGTGGCGTTATACACACAGGAGAGAGGAGGGTACACACAGTAGAAAGTAGAATACACACAGGAGAGAGGAGGATACACAAAGGAGAGGGGGATACACACATGAGAGAGGGGATACACCGAGGAGAGAGGAAGATACACAAAGGTGAGAGAAGGATACACACAGGAGGGGGAATACACACAGAAAAGAGGACCATAAACACAGGAGGGGGAATACACACAGAAAAAGGACCATAAACACAGGAGAGGTGGATACACACAAGAGAAAGAAAAATACACACAAAAGAAAAAGGATCCACACAGGACAGAAAGATACACACATGAGAGTGGAGCGTACACACAGGAGAGAGGAGGATACACACAGCAGAGAGGAGGATACACACAGGAGAGACGAGATACACACAAGAGAGAGCGATACAAACTGGTGAGAGGGAAGATACACACAGGAAGAGGGTGGATACACACATGAGAGAGGGGTGATATACACAGGAGATAAAAGATACACACAGAAGAGAGGAGGATACACACAGGAGAAAGGAGGATACACACTGGTTAGAGAAAGATACACACAGGAGGGGAATACACACAGAAAAGAGGACCATAAACACAGGAGGGGGAATACACACAGAAAAAGGACCATAAACACAGGAGAGGTGGATACACACAAGAGAAAGAAAAATACACACAAAAGAAAAAGGATCCACACAGGACAGAAAGATACACACATGAGAGTGGAGCGTACACACAGGAGAGAGGAGGATACACACAGCAGAGAGGAGGATACACACAGGAGAGACGAGATACACACATAAGAGAGAACGATACAAACTGGTGAGAGGGAAGATACACACAGGAGAGAGGGTGGATACACACATGAGAGAGGGGTGATATACACAGGAGAGATAAAAGATACACACAGAAGAGAGGAGGATACACACAGGAGAAAGGAGGATACACACTGGTTAGAGAAAGATACACACAGGAGAGGGGATACACACAAGAGAGAGGAAAATACAAACTGGCGAGAGGGAAGATACACACAGGAGAGAGGGTGGATACACACAGGAGAGAGTGTTGATACACACAAGAGAGAAAAATGATAAACACAGAAGAGTTGAGGATACACACAGGAGAAAGGAGGATACACACAGGAGAGATGAGGGTTCACATAGGAGAAAAGAGGATACATAGAGGAGAGAGACGGATTCACACAAAAGAGAGGAGTATACACGCAGCAGAAAGGAGGATACACACAGGAGAGAGGGTATACACACAGGAGTGAGGAAGATCCACACAGAAGAGAAGGGAATGCAAACAGGAGAGAGGTGGATACACAGAGAAGTGGGGCATACACACAGCAGAGAGGAGGATTTACGCAGGAGAGAGAAAAATACACGCAGGAGAGAGGGGGATACACACGAGAGAGAAGGATACACACAGGAGAGATGGGGATACACACGGAGAGTAGTGATAAACACAGGAGAGTGGAGGGTACACACAGGAGAGAGGGGTACACACAGGAAAGAAGAGGATACACAAAGAAAAGAAATACACACAGGAGAGTAGGTAATAAACAGAGGAGAGAGGAGGATACACAAAGAAGAGAGGAGGATAAACACAGGAGAGGGGTATACACACAAGAGAGAGGGTATTCACACAGGATAGGGGGATACACACAAGAGAGAGGGGCATAGACACAGGAGAAAACAGGATACACACAGCCGAGAGAAAGATACACACAGGAGAGAGGAGATACACAAAGGAGAGAGGGGGATACGCACAGGAGAGAGAAGGGATACACACAGGAGGGAGAATGTTACACACAGGAGAAAAAAGGGATACGCAAAAGAGAGAGAAGGGATAAACACATGAAAGAGAAGAATGCACACAGGAGAGGGGGATACAAACAGGAGAAAGGAGGATGCACACAAAAGAGAGGAGAAGACACACAGATGAAAGGAGGATACACGCAGGAGAGAGGAGGGTAAACACAGAATAGAGGGGGATACACACAGGAGAGAGGGGCTTACACACAGAAGAGGATACACACACGAGATAGAAAGATACACACAGGCGAGAGAAGAATGCACAGAGAAGAGAAGAGGATACACACAGGAGAGAGGAGATACACACAAAGAAGAGGGAGATACTAACAAAGGAAAGGAAATAAACACAGGAGAAAGGAGTATACACACAGGAGAAAGAAGGACACACACAAGAGAAAGGAGGATACACAAAGGAGAGGGAAAACACACAGGAGAGAAGGGGATACACAAAGTCGGGAAAGATAAACACAGAAGAGGGTATACACAGAGGAAAGAGGGGGATACACACAAAATACGGAGATACAAACAGAAAAGAGGGGCTTACGCACAGGAGAGAGGAGGATACACACAGGAGAGAGAATGAATACACAAAAAAGAGAGGGGGATACACACAGGAGAGTGAAGCATACACACAGCAGGGAGGGGATACACACAGGAGAGAGAGGGATACACATAGAGAAAAAGGGATAAATACAAAAGAGAGGAGGATACACACCAAAAAGAGAAGGATAAAGATAGAATAGAGGAGGATACACGCAGGAGATTGAAGGATACAAAGGAGAGACGAGGATAAACACAGAAGAGGGGAGGATACACGCAGGAGAGAAGAGAATACATACAAGAGAGAGGGAAAATATACACAGGAGAGAGGAGGATACACACAGGAGTGGCGTGATACACACAGGAGAGAGGAGGGTACACACAGTAGAAAGTAGAATACACACAAAAGTGAGGAGGATACACAAAGGAGAGGGGGATACACACAGGAGAGAGGGGATACACCGAGGGAGAGGAGGATACACAAAGGCGAGAGGAGGATTCACACAGAAGGAAGAATACACACAGAAAAGAGGACCATAAACACAGGAGAGGGAGATACACACAAGAGAAAGGTAAATACACACAAAAGAGAGGAGGATACACACACGATAGAGAGATACACATATGAGAGTGGATACACACAGGAGAGAGGAGGATACACACAGCAGAGAGGAGGATACACACAGGAGAGAGGGGATACACAAAATAGAGAGGAAGATACAAACTGGAGAGAGGGAAGATACACACAGGAGAGAGGGTGGAAACACACAGGAGAGAGGGGTGATACACACAGGAGAGATAAAAGATACACACAGAAGAGAGGAGGATACACACAGGAGAAAGGAAAATACACACTGGTTAGAGAAAGATACAGACAGGAGAGGGAAATACACAAAAGAGAGAGGAAGATACAAACTGGAGAGAGGGAAGATACACACAGGAGAGAGGGTGGATACACACAGGAGAGAGTTGTGATCCACACAGGAGACAAAAATGATACACACAGAAGAGAGGAGGATACACACAGGAGAAAGAAGGATACACACTGGTTAGAGAAAGATACAGACAGGATGGGGGATAAACAAAAGAGAGAGAAAGATACAAACAGGAGAGAGGGAAGATACACACAGGAGAGAGGGTGGATACACAAAGGAGAGAGTTGTGATCCACACAGGAGACAAAAATGATACACACAGAAGAGTGGAGGATGCACACAGGAGAAAGGAGGATACACACAGGAGAGATGAGGGTTCACATAGAAAAATAAGGATACATAGAGGAGAGAGACGGATTCACACAGGAGAGAGGAGTATACACGCAGAAGAGAGAAGGATACACAGAGGAGACAGGGTATGTACACAGGAGTGAGGAAGATCCACACAGAAGAGAAGGGAATGCAAACAGGAGAGAGGTGGATACACAGAGAAGTGGGGCATACATACAGCAGAGAGGAGGATTTACACAAAAGAGAGAAAAATACACGCAGGAGAGAGGGATACACACAAGAGAGAGGGGGATACACACAGGAGAGAGGGATACACACGAAGAGTGGAGATACAGACAAGACGGTGGCAGGTACACACAGGAGAGAGGGGGTAAACAAAGGAAAAAGAGGATACACAAAGAAAAAGGGATACACACAGGAGAGTAGGGAATAAACAGAGGAGAGAGGAGGATACACACAGGAGAGACGAGGAAAAACACAGGAGAGGGGGATACACACAGGACAGAGGGCATACACACAGGATAGGGTGATACACACAGGAGAGGGGGTGTAGACACAATAGAAAGGAGAATACACACAGCAGAGAGGATGATATACACAGGAGAGAGGAGAAACACAGAGAAAAGAGGGGAATACACACAGGAGAGAGAAGGGATACACACAGGAGAGAGGGGGTTACACACAGGAAAAAAGAGGGATATGCACAGGAGAGAAAATTGATACCCACAGGACAGAGAAGGATACACACAGGAAAGAAAAGGATACACACAGGAGAGAGGAGAATGCACACAGAAGAGAGAAGGATACATACAGGAGAGAGGAGACACACAGGAGAAAGAAAGATACACGCAGGAGAGAGGAAGATACACACAGGATAGAGAAGGATACGAACAGGAGAGAGAAGGATACACGCAGAAGAGAGGAGGATACACACAGGAGAGTGGAGGATACACAGAAAAGAGAGGAGGATACACACAGGAGAGAGGGAAATACACACAGGAGAGAAGAGGATACACACACAGGAGAGAAGGATACATACAGGAGAGAGGAGCATATACACAGGAGAGAAAAATACACACAGGAGAGGATACACACACAGGAGAGAGAAGATACACACAGGAAAGAAAAGGATACACACACAGGAGAGAAAAGGATACACAGGAGAGGATACACAAAGAGAAAGGATACACACAGGAGAGAAAAGGATACACAGGAGAGAGGGAAATACACACAAAAGAGGGAAGTATACACACAGGAGATAGAAGAATACACACAGGGTAGTGGGGGATACACAAAGGAGAAGGCTGATACACACAGGATAAAGGACGGTACACACAGGAGAGAGGGGGATACACACAGGATAGAGGGGATACACACAGGGGAGAGGGAATATACACACAGGATAGAGAGGATACACAGAAAAGACGGAGATACACACAAAAGAAAGAATGATACACAAAGAAGAGAGGAGGATACACACAGAAGAGAGAAAAATGCACACAAGAGAGAGGAGGATACACACAGGAGAGGGAAGAATACACACAGGAGAGAAAAGTATACACACAGAAAAGGGGCATATACACAGGAGAGAGGGAGATTCTCACAGGAGGGTTGGATACATCCAGGAGACAGGGAAGTACACACAATAGAGAAGGGGATACACACAGGAGGGGTGGATACACACATGAGAGAGGGGGATACACACAGGAGAGAGAAAGATACAGAAAAAAGAGAGGAGGATACATGCAGGAGAAAGAAGTATACACAGGAGATAGAAGAATACACACAGGGTAGTGGGGATACACAAAGGAGAAGGCTGATACACACAGGATAAAGGACGGTACACACAGGAGAGAGGGGGATACACACAGGATAGAGGGGATACACACAGGAGAGAGGGAATATACACACAGGATAGAGAAGGATACACACAGAGAGAGGAGGATACACACACAGGAGAGAAGAAGATACACACAGAAGAGAGGAGGATACACAGGAGAGAGGAAAATACACACAGAAGAGAGGAGGATACACACAGGAGAGAAAAATACACACAGGAGAGAAGAAGATACACACAGGAGAAAGGAGGATACACACAGGAGAGAGGAGATACACACAGGAGTGAGGAGGATACACACAGGAGAGGATACACAGGAGAGAAGGATACACACACAGGAGAGAAGGATACACACAGGAGAGGGGATACACAGGAGAGAGGGGATACACACAGGAGAGGAGATACACAGGAGAAAGATACACACAGAGAGAGGATACACAGGAGAAAGGAGGATACACAGGAGAAAGGAGGATACACAGAAGAGAGGAGGATACACAGGAGAGAAAAATACACACAGGAGAAAGGAGGATACACACAGGAGAGAGGGCATACACACAGGAGAGGGGATACACAGGAGAGGAGGATACACACAGGAGAGAGGGATACACACAGGAGAGAGAAGGATACACACACAGGAGAGAGGAGATGCACACAGGAGAAAGGAGGATACACACAGTATATACACACAGGAGAGAGGAGCATATACACAGGAGAGAGGAGCATATACACAGGAGAGAGGAGATACACACAGAAGAGGGAAAGATACACACAGGAGAGAGGAGCATACACACAGAAGAGAGGAGGATACACACACAGGAGAGAGAGGATACACAGGAGAGAGAAGGATACACAGGAGAGAGGAGGATACACACAGGAGTGAGGAGGATACACTCTGGAAAGAGGAGGATACAAAGAGAAGAGAGGAAGACATGCACAAAAGAGGAAAGGATACACAGAAGAGAAGGGGAAACACACAGAAGAGAGGAGGATAGGCACAGGAGAGAAGGATACACAGACGAGAGAGGGGATACACACAGGAGAGAGGAGGATACACACACAGGAGAGAAGAAGATACACACAGAAGAGAGGAGGATACACAGAGAGAGGAGGATACACACAGGAGAGGAAGATACACAGGAGAGGGGATACACAGGAGAGGAGATACACACAGGAGAGGAAAATACACACAGGAGAAAGGAGGATACACACAGAGAGAGGAGGATACACACAGAAAAGAGGAGGATACATAGAGGGGATGGGGATACACACAGGAGAGAGGGGCATACACACAGAATAGAGCAGGATACACACAAGAAAGGGGGTACACACAGGAGAGAGGGGGTACACACAGGAGACAGGGGATACACACAGGAGAGAAGAAGATACACACAGGAAAGAAGAGGATACACACATGAGAGAGAGGATACACACAGGGGAAGCGGGATACACACAGAAGAGGGAAGGATACACACAGAAGAGAGGGGGGTACACACTGGAGAGAGGGACATACACACAGGAAAGGGGGATACACAGGGTAGAGAGGAGAAAACAAACAGGAGAAGAAAATACACACTGGAGAGGGAGTTACACACAATAGAGAGAAGGATGCACAAAGGAGAGAGAAGGATACACACAGGAAAGAAGTGGATACACAAAGGAAAGGGAAGGATACGCACAGGAGAGGGCAGATACACACAGGAGAGAGGAAGATACACACAGGAGAGTGTGGCATACACACAGGTGGAAGAGATATACACACAGAAGAGAGGGGTATACACACAGGAAGGAAGGATACACACAGAAGAGACGAGGATACACACAGGGGAGAAAAGGATACACACAGGAGAAAGATACACACAGGGGAGAGGAAAATACACACATAAAAGATGAAGGTACACAAAGAAGAGAGGAGGATACACACAGAAGAGAGGAAGATACACGCAGGATAAAAGAGAATACACACAGGAGAGGAAGATACACAGGAGAGAGGATACACACACAGGAGAGAGGAGGATACACACACAGGAGAGAGGAGATACACACAGGAGAGAGGATACACACACAGGAGAGAGGAAAATACACACAGGAGAGAGAAGGATACACACAGAAGAGAGGATACACACACAGGAGAGAAAAGGATACACACAGGAGAGAGGAGGATACACACAGGAGAGGGGATACACAGGAGAGAAAAGGATACACACAGGAGAGAGGATACACACAGGAGAGAGGGATACACACAGAGAGGAGGATACACAGGAGAGAAGGATACACAGGAGAGGGGGATACACACAGGAGAGGAGGATACACACAGGAGAGAGGGGATACACACAGGAGAGAGGAGATACACACAGAAGAGAGGAAGATACACACAGGAGAGAGGAAAATACACACAGGAGAAAGGAGGATACACACAGGAGAGAGAAGGATACACACAGGAGAGAGAAGGATACACAGGAGAGAGGATACACAGGAGAGAAGGATACACAGAGAGGAGGATACACAGGAGAGAAGGATACACACAGGAGAGAGAAGGATACACAGGAGAGAAGAAGATACACACAGAAGAGAGGAGGATACACACACAGGAGAGGGGGATACACAGGAGAGAAAGGATACACACACAGGAGAGAAAAGGATACACACAGGAGAGAGGAGGATACACACACAGGAGAGAGGGGATACACACAGGAGAGAGGAAAATACACACAGGAGAGAAGGGGGATACACACAGGAGAGAGGAAAATACACACAGGAGAGGATACACACAGGAGAGAAAAGGATACACACACAGGAGAGAGGGCATACACACAGGAGAGGGGGATACACAGGAGAGAGGAAAATACACACAGGAGAGAGAGGATACACACACAGGAGAGAGGAAAATACACACAGGAGAGAGGAAGATACACACAGGAGAGAGAAGGATACACACAGGAGAGGAGGATACACACACAGGAGAGAGGAATACACACAGGAGAGAAGGATACACACAGGAGAGAGGAAGATACACACAGAAGAAAAAGGATACACACAGGAGAGGGGATACACACAGGAGGATACACACAGGAGAGGAAGATACACAGGAGAGAGGAAAATACACACAGGAGAGGAGATACACACAGGAGAGAGGAGGATACACACAGAAGAGAGGAGGATACACAGGAGAGGAAGATACACACAGGAGAAAGGAGGATACACACACAGGAGAAAGGAGGATACACACACAGGAGAGAGAAGGATACACAGGAGAGGAGGATACACACACAGGAGAGAGGAAAATACACACAGGAGAAAAGGATACACACAGGAGAGAGGGGATACACAGGAGAGAGGAGGATACACACAGAGAGGAGGATACACACAGGAGAGAGGAGGATACACACAGGAGAGAGGAAAATACACACAGGAGAGAGAGGAGGATACACACAGGAGATAGGAGGATACACACAGGAGAGAGGAAAATACACACAGGAGAGAGGATACACACAGAGAGAGGAATACACACAGGAGAGAGGGGATACACACAGAGAGAGGAATACACACAGGAGAGAGGAGGATACACAGGAGAGAGGAAGATACACAGGAGAGAGGAAGATACACACAGGAGAGAGGAAGATACACACAGGAGAAAGGAGGATACACACAGGAGAGAGGGGATACACACAGGAGAAAGGGGATACACACAGGAGAGAGGAAAATACACACAGGAGAGAGGGATACACAGGAGAGGGGATACACAGGAGAGAGATACACACAGAGAGAGGATACACACAGAGAGGAGGATACACACAGGAGAGAGAGGATACACACACAGGAGAGAGGAAAATACACACAGAGAGGGGATACACAGGAGAGAGAAGGATACACACAGGAGAGAGAAGGATACACACAGAAGAGAGGAGGATACACACAGGAGAGGATACACACACAGGAGAGAGATACACACAGGAGAGAAGGATACACACAGGAGAGGGATACACACAGGAGGGATACACACAGGAGAGAGGAAAATACACACAGGAGAAAGGAGGATACACACAGGAGAGAAGGATACACACAGGAGAGGGGATACACACAGGAAAGAGAAGGATACACACAGGAGAGAGGAGAATACACACAGGAAAGATGAAGATACACACAGAAGAGAGGAGGATACACACAGGAGAGAGGAAAATACACACAGGAGAGAGGAGATACACACAGGAGAGAGGAGATACACAGGAGAGAGGATACACACAGGAGAGGGGATACACACAGGAGAGGGGATACACACAGGAGAGAGAGGATACACAGGAGAGAGATACACACAGAAGAGAGGAGGATACACAGGAGAAAGGAGGATACACACACAGGAGAGAGGGATACACACAGGAGAGAGAAGGATACACAGGAGAGGAGATACACAGGAGAGGATACACAGGAGAGAGATACACACAGAGAGAGGATACACACACAGGAGAAAGGAGGATACACACAGGAGAGTGGAGGATACACACAGGAGAAAGGAGGATACACACAGGAGAGAGGGATACACACAGGAGAAAGGAGGATACACACAGGAGAGAGGAGATACACACAGGAGAGAGGGATACACACACAGGAGAGAAGGATACACACAGGAGAGAGGTGATACACACAGGAGAAAGGAGGATACACACACAGGAGAGAGGGGATACACACAGGAAAGAGGAGGATACACACAGGAGAAAGGAGGATACACACAGGAGAGAGGAGGATACACAGGAGAGGAGGATACACACAGGAGAGAGGAAGATACACACAGGAGAGAGGGATACACACAGGAGAGAAGGATACACACAGGA
Source organism: Saguinus midas (assembly GCA_021498475.1). NCBI lineage: Eukaryota > Metazoa > Chordata > Mammalia > Primates > Cebidae > Saguinus > Saguinus midas. The sequence continues at coordinate 121,105 of JAKFGQ010000002.1, read as the reverse complement.
GGAGGATACACAGGAGAGAGGGATACACACAGGAGAGGAAGATACACAGGAGAGAGGATACACACACAGGAGAGAGGAGATACACACAGGAGAGGATACACAGGAGAGGGATACACACAGGAGAGGAGGATACACACACAGGAGAAAGGGGATACACACAGGAGAGAGAGGATACACACAGAGAGGGGATACACAGGAGAGGGGATACACACAGAGAGGAGGATACACAGGAGAGGATACACAGGAGAGAGGAAGATACACAGGAGAGAGGAGATACACACAGGAGAGGGGATACACAGGAGAGAGGAAGATACACACAGGAGAGAGGAGATACACACAGGAGAGAGAGGAGGATACACAGGAGAGGAGATACACAGGAGAGGGATACACACAGGAGAGAGGAGGATACACACACAGGAGAAAGGAGGATACACACACAGGAGAAAGGAGGATACACACAGGAGAGAGGAAAATACACACAGGAGAGGAGATACACAGGAGAGAGGGATACACACAGGAGGAGGATACACACAGAGAGAGGAGGATACACACAGGAGAGAGGAAAATACACACAGGAGAGAAAAGATACACACAGGAGAAAGGAGGATACACACAGGAGAGAGGAGATACACACAGGAGGGGATACACACAGGAGAAAGGGGATACACACAGGAGGAGGATACACACAGAAGAGAGGAGGATACACAGAGAGAGGATACACACAGGAGAGAGGAGATACACAGGAGAGAGGGGATACACACAGAGAGAGGAGGATACAAACAGGAGAGAGGAGGATACACACAGGAGAGAGGAGGATACACAGGAGAGAGGATACACAGGAGAAAGGAGGATACACAGGAGAAAGGAGGATACACAGGAGAAAGGAGGATACACAGGAGAGAGGGATACACACAGGAGAGAGGGGATACACACAGGAGAAAGGGGATACACACAGGAGAGGGGATACACACAGAAGAGAGGAGGATACACACAGGAGAGAGGAGGATACACAGGAGAAAGGGGATACACACAGGAGAGAGGAGATACACACAGGAGAGTGGAGGATACACAGAGAGAGGATACACAGGAGAGAAGGATACACACAGGAGAGAGGAGGATAAACACAGGAGAGAGGAGGATACACACAGGAAAGAGGAGGATACACACAGAAGAGAGGAGGATACACACAGGAAAGAGGAGGATACACACAGGAGAGAGAGGATACACACACAGGAGAGGAAGATACACACAGGAGAGAGAAGGATACACAGGAGAGGATACACAGGAGAGAGGGGATACACACAGGAGAGAGGGGATACACACAGGAGAGAAGGATACACACAGAGAGAGGAGGATACACACAGGAAAGAGGAGGATACACACAGGAGAGAGGGGATACACAGAGAGAGGATACACAGGAGAGGAGGATACACACAGGAGAGAAGGATACACACAGGAGAGGAGGATACACACAGGAGAGAAGGATACACACAGGAGAGGGGATACACACAGGAGAGGGGATACACAGAAGAGAGGAGGATACACAGGAGAAAAAGGATACACACAGGAGAGGGGATACACAGGAGAGGATACACAGGAGAGGGGATACACACAGGAGAGAGGGATACACAGGAGAAAGGGTGATACACACAGGAGAGAGGAGAATACACACAGGAGAGAAGGATACACACAGGAGAGGATACACAGGAGAAAGGAGGATACACACAGGAGAAAGGAGGATACACACAGGAGAGAGGAGGATACACACAGAAGAGAGGAGGATAAACACAGGAGAGAGGAAGATACACAGGAGAGAGGAGATACACACAGAGAGGAGGATACACACACAGGAGAGGATACACAGGAGAGGAGATACACACAGAGAGAGGAGGATAAACACAGGAGAGAGGAAGATACACACAGGAGGGGATACACAGGAGAGGAGGATACACACACAGGAGAGAGGAAGATACACACAGGAGGAGGATACACACAGGAGGGGATACACAGGAGAGGAGAATACACACAGGAGGGGATACACAGGAGAGAGAGGATACACAGGAGAGGATACACAGGAGAGGAGAATACACACAGGAGGGGATACACACAGAGAGGAGGATACACAGGAGAGGATACACACACAGGAGAGGGGATACACAGGAGAGGATACACAGGAGAGAGGAAGATACACACAGGAGGGGATACACACAGAAGAGAGGAGGATACACACACAGGAGAGGAGAATACACACAGGAGGGGATACACACAGAAGAGAGGAGGATACACACAGGAGGAGGATACACAGGAGAGGATACACAGGAGAGGATACACACAGGAGGGGATACACAGGAGAGGATACACAGGAGAGGATACACAGGAGAGAGAGGATACACAGGAGAGGAGATACACACAGGAGAGGAGATACACACAGGAGAGGGGATACACAGGAGAGGATACACAGGAGAGGGATACACACAGAAGAGAGGAGGATAAACACAGGAGAGAGGATACACAGGAGAGGAGAATACACACAGGAGAGAGGAAGATACACACAGGAGAGGATACACACAGGATAGTAATTCCTCATCAGCAACGGAACAAGCCCTAATGGAAGAGGACTGTGTTCCAGTATCTGAAGGAGGCTTTAGAAGGTGGATGGTAAAAAACTTCTGGGAATTGAAACAACTTGTTCTAACCCAATGTAAAGAAACTAAGAACTTTGAACAAAAGTCTTGACGAAATGTTAAAAAGAATGGACAATATAGAGAGGAATATAAATGAACTAATGGAGTTGAAAAATACAACACGAGAACTTAGTGAAATATGCACAAGTTTGAATAGCTGAATTGATCAAGCAGAAGAAATGATATCAGAGGTCGAAGACCAAATTAATGAAATGGAACGAGAAGACAAGAATAGAGAAAAAAGGATAAAAAAATGAGCAAAGGCTCCAAGAATTATGGGACTATGTGAAAAGACCTAATCTACGTTTGATAGGTGTACCTGAATGTGATGGAGAGAATGAATCCCAGCTGGAAAATACTCTTCAGGATATAATCCAGGAGAATTTTCCCAATCTAGCAAAGCAGGATACCATTCAACCTCAGGTAATACAGAGAACACCACAAAGATATTTCTTAAGAAGAGAAACCCCAAGACACATAATCATTAGATTCACCAGGGTTGAAACAAAGGAGAAAATACTAAGGGCAGCTAGAGAGAAAGGTCAGGTAACCCACAAAGGGAAGCCTATTAGACTTACAGCACATCTCTTAGCAGAAACCCTACAAGCCAGAAGAGAGTGGGGACCGATATTTAATATCCTTAAAGAACAGAACTTTCAGCCCAGAATTTCATATCCTGCCAAACTAAGCTTCACAATTGAAGAAAAAATAAAATCTTTTATGAACAAGCAAGTACTCAGAGATTTTATTACCACCAGGCCTGCTTTACAAAAACTTTTGAAAGAAGCATTACACACAGAAAGGAACAACCAGTATTAGCCTTTCTAAAAACATACCAAAAAGTAAAGAGCATCAACATAAAAAAAATTTACATCAATGAATGGATAAAATAGCCAGTTAACATCAAATGGCAGTAATCCTAAATTGAAATTGACTAAATTTCCCAATCAAAAGATACAGCCAAATCCTAACGGTATACTTCATCCAGATCCATTTCATATCCAAAGATACACAAAGACTCAAAACAAAGGGTTGGAGAAAGATCTACCAACCAAATGGAGAACAAAAACAAATAAACAAAAAAAAGTTGCAATTCATGCATTTGATAAAACAGATTTCAAAGCAACAAAGGTAGAGTGGTATAAGGATCAATAGATCTTAACACCCAGATACACAAGACCCATAAAGAGATTTAGACTCAATGAGACAGAAAATTAATAAGGATATCCAGAATTTGAACTCAGATCAGTAACAAGTAAACTTAATAAGCATTTATAGAGCTCTCCACTTTAGATACATAAAATATGTATTCTCCACTTTAAATACACAAACTAATGATCGGCCATTATTAATACACATTCATAGAATAAAGCAATATTCCTGTTCTCTCTCCCTCTTTTTCTTCCCCTCTTTTCCTTTCCTTCTAAAAAAAAAAAAAAAAAGGTTAGGAGTTCAAGATCAGCCTGGACAAAATGATAAAACCCCATCTCTACAAAATACAAAAATCAGCCAGGCATGTGGTGGGCACCCTCAGCTACTCAGGAGGCTGAGGCAGGAGAATCACTTGAACCAGGAAGGCAGAGGTTGCAGTGAGCTGAGATTGCACCACTGCACTCTAGCCTGAGCAACAGAGCAAGACTCTGTCTCAACAAAATAAAAAGAAGAACACACACAGGAGAAAGGGGGGATACACACAGGAGAGAGGGTGGATACACAAAGGAGAAAGGGGGATACACAGAGGAATGAGGAGAGATACACACAGGAGAGAGGAGCATACACACAGGAGAGAGGAGCATACACACAGGAGAGGGATAGATACACACAGGAGAGAAGGATAAACACAGTAGAGAGGAAGATACACACAGGATAGAAGAGGATACAAACAAAATAGAAAATGATACACACAGGAGACAGAAGCATACACACAGAAGAGAGGGGGATAAACACAGGAGAGGGGAATACACAGAGGAGAGAAAAAAGATACACACAGAAGACAGGGATACACAAAGAAGAGAGTTGGATACACACAGGAGAAAGGAAGATACACACAGGAGAGAGGAGGATACACACAAGAGAGGAGGATAAACACAGGAGAGGATACACAGGAGAGAGGGGATACACACAGGAGAGAGATACACACAGGATAGAAGAGGATACACACAGGAGAGGATAGATACACACAGGAGAGGGGATACACAGGAGAGGGGATACACAGGAGAAAGGAGGATACACAGGAGAAAGGGGATACACAGGAGAGGAGGATACAAACAAAATAGAAAATGATACACACAGGAGAAAGGAAGATACACAGGAGAGGATACACACACAGGAGAGGGGATACACACAGGATAGAAGAGGATACACACAGGAGAGGATACACAGGAGAGAGGAGCATACACACAGGAGAGGATACACAGGAGAGGATACACACAGGAGAAAGGAGGATACACAGAAGAGAGAAGAATACACACAGGAGAGGATACACACAGGATAGAAGAGGATACAAACAAAATAGAAAATGATACACACAGGATAGAAGAGGATACAAACAAAATAGAAAATGATACACACAGGAGAGGATAGATACACACAGGATAGAAGAGGATACAAACAAAATAGAAAATGATACACACAGGAGAGGAGGATACAAACAAAATAGAAAATGATACACACAGGATAGAAGAGGATACAAACAAAATAGAAAATGATACACACAGGAGAGGATACACACAGGATAGAAGAGGATACAAACAAAATAGAAAATGATACACACAGGAGAGGATACACAAAGAAGAGAGTTGGATACACACAGGATAGAAGAGGATACAAACAAAATAGAAAATGATACACACAGGAGAGGATACACAGAGAGAGGATACACAGGAGAGGATACACAGGAGAGGATACACAGGAGAGGAGATACACACAGGAAGAGTTAAGAGTCTACTTCATGTAGCCACTCATTTAGAGCCTCAGTGAATAATGCACATGTGGAATAGGCATGTAAGGTTGTAAATCTTTGTTTTCCTGGCACGCTTCTTTATGACTTCGTAAAACATCTATAATCTTTACCACCGTATCATACATCTGCCTGGTTTCCTCCTCCTCTTTTGTCCAACGATATTTTATGTAACGCAGAACGACACAAACCATCACTACACCTAAGCATAATAACAACAATCTGTGGGTTACAGTAACAAAAGCACGTCGAAAACGACACCAAAAAGACATCAGTGGTCTTGTGGACTGTAAAAACTGCACATTAGTTATATTTGTCAATTCTTCCTCAGGGCCAAAACCAACACACCTTATTCCAACATCTTTTCCATTTTCTAAGATCCACTGCAATGAAGTGTTAAATATACCTTCATATTCAGGACCTAAATCTTTTAAATATGCAGCTGCCTCTTGAACAGAAAGCGTTCTTTGACTAGAACTGCCACATTCATGATCTCCTGCAAGCTGTGCCAATCGATCATGAAGCTTATATAATGTGTTCATCATAAGATTTTTTTCACTTTCTTGTATTTTTCCAAATGTTTCACCGAAGGGGTTTTCTATGCTGAGTTCTCCATCCTCAGACACTCCTGTCCCTCTCATTCCTAGGTAAGTCAGTCCCAGTATTAGGAAAAATAAGCAGGCAGCGGTTAAGAGAAACATCGACAAGTAGTGGGCACTGAAACACTGGAGACGGTGAGATACACACAGGAGAGAGGGGGATACACAAAGGAGATAGGAAGATACACAGAGGAGAGAGGAGGCTACACACTGCAGAGAGAAAGATACACAAAGAAGAGAAACAAACACACAGAGAGAGGATACACACAGGAGAGGGGATACACACAGGAGAGGATACACAGGAGAGGGGATACACACAAGAGAGAAGTGGATACACTAAGGAGAGGGGGACACACAGGAGAGAGGGGTATACACAGAAAATAGACGAGGATACACACAGGAGAGAGGGAAGATACACACAGGAGGGAGGGGGATACACACAGGAGAGTGAAGCATAAACACAGGAGGATACACAGGAGAGGAGATACACACAGGAGAGGGGATACACACAGTGAAAGAAGAATAAATACAGAAGAGAGGAGGATACACACAGGACAGAGGAGGATACACAGAAGAGAGAAGAATACACACAAGAGAGGGGATACACACAGGAGGATACACAAAAGAGAGGAGGATACACACAGGAGAAAGGAGGATACACACAGGAGAAAGGAGGATACACAGAGCAGAGAGGAGGATACACACAGGAGAAAAAGATACACACAGAAGAGAGGGGATACACAGGAGAGAGAAAATACACACAGGAGGATACACAGGAGAGAAGATACACACAGGAGAGAGGGGGATACACACAGGAGTGAGGGAAGATACACACAAGAGATAAGAAAATACACAAAAAGAGAGGAGGATACACACAAGAGACAGGAGGATACACAGGAGAGAGGATACACACACAGGAGAGAGAAGAATACACACAGAAGAGAGAAGAATACACACAAGAGACAGGAGGATACACACAAAGAGAGGAGGATACACAGGAGAGAGAAAATACACACAGGAGAGAGGGGAAACACACAGGAGAGAGAGGATACACACACAGGAGAGGATACACAGAAGAGAGGAAGATACACAGAGGACAGAGGAAGATACACATAGGAGACAGGAGAATACACACAGGAGAGAGGGGATACACACAGGAGAGGAAGATACACATAGGAGACAGGAGAATACACACAGAAGAGAGAAGAATACACACAGAAGAGAGAAGAATACACACAGAGAGAGGATACACACAGGAGAGGGGATACACACAGGAGAGGATACACAGGAGAGGGGATACACACAGGAGAGAGGTGGATACACAAAGGAGAGGGGATACACACAGGAGAGAGGGGTATACACACAAAATAGACGAGGATACACACAGGAGAGAGGGAAGATACACACAGGAGAGAGGGGGATACACACAGGAGAGTGGAGCATAAACACAGGAGGGAAGGGGATATACATAGCAGAGAGGGGGATACACACAGTGAAAGAAGAATAAATACAGAAGAGAGGAGGATACACACAGGACAGAGGAGGATACACACAGAAGAGAGAAGAATACACACAAGAGAGGAGGATAAACACAGGATAAAAAAGGATACACATAGGAGAGTGAAGGATACACACAGGAGAAAGGAGGATACACAGAGCAGAGAGGAGGATACACACAGGAGAAAAAGATAAACACAGAAAATAGGGGAATACACACAGGAGAGAGAAAAATACACACATGATTAGAGAAGATACCCACAGGAGAGAGGGGGATACACACAGGAGTGAGGGAAGATACACACAAGAGATAAGAAAATACACAAAAAGAGAGGAGGATACACACAAGAGACAGGAGGATACACAGAGGAGAGAGAAGAATACACAAAGGAGAGAGAAAAATACACAAAGAAGTGAGGACTACACACACAGCAGACAGGATGATCCACACAAATGAAAGGAGGATACACAGAGCAGAGAGAAAAATACACACAGGAGAGAGGGGGAAACACACAGGAGAGTGAGGGATACACACACATGGAGGGGGATACACACAAGAGAGGAAGATACACAGAGGACAGAGGAAGATACACATAGGAGACAGCAGCATACACAAAAGAGACAGTGGCATACACATAGTAGAGGGAGATACACACAGGTGAAAGGGAGATACACAGAGGAAAGAAAAGAATACACACAAAAGAGAAACATACACACAGGAGGGTGGGGCATACACACAGGAGAGAGGAGGATACACACAGGATAGAGGAGAATACACACAATAGAGATGGGGATACACACAGGAGAGAGGGTGTATACACACAGGAGAGAAGATACACAGAAGAGAGGAAGATACACACAGGAGATAGAAGGATACACACAGGGGAGAGAAGAATAGACATAGCAGAGAGAAGGATACACACAGGAGAGAGGGGGATACACCCAGGATAAATGGGGATACACACAGGGGGAAAGTGATACACACAGGAGAGAGGAGGATACACACAAGAGAGAAGAGGATACACACAAAAGAGAGGAGGATACACCCAGAAGAGAGGGGGAATCACAAAGGTGAGAGGTAAATACAAACAGGAGAGTGCAACATACACACAGGATGGAGGAAAATACACACTGGAGAGAGGAACATACACACAGGGGGAGGAAGATACACACAGGAGAGACGAAAATACAAACTGCAGAGAGGAGGATACGCACAAAAGAGAGGAGGATACACCCAGGAGAGAGGAGGATACACAAAGGAGAGGGGGAAACACACAATAGAGATGGGGATACACACATGTGAGGGGATACACACAGAGGTGGAAAAGATGCACACAGGAGAAAGGGGGATCCACACAGGAGAGGGGTATACACACAGAACAGAGGGGCATACACACAGGAGAAAAGAGGATACACAGAGGTGAAAGGGGATACACACAGGTGAGAGAAGAATACACACAGAAGAGGGGGATACAAACAAGAGAGTGGGCGTACACACAGAGAGAGAGGAGGATACACACAGGACAGAGGAGGATACACAAAGGAGAGAGGGGATACACACAAAAGAGAGGGAGATACACAAAGAAGAAAGGGGGATAAACACAGGAGAGAGGGGGGATACACAGAGGAATGAGGAAAGATACACACAGGAGAGAGGGTCATACACACAGGAGAGAGGAGGATACACAGAGGAGAGAGAAAGATACACACAGGAGAGAGGAAGATACACAGGAGAGAGGAAGATACACACAGGAGAGAGGATACACACAAAAGAGAAAAGAATACACAGAGGAGACAGAAGGATACACAAAGTAGAGAGGGGCATACACACAGAAAAAGTGGATACACACAGGAGAAAGAAGGATACACAAAAGAGAGGAGGATACACACAGGAGACGGGATACACACAGGTGAGAGAGGTGTAAAGACAGGATAGAGGATGATACACACAGGATAGTGGAGGATACAAACAGCAGAGAGGATATACACACAGGAGAGAGGAAAATACACACAGGAGAAAGGAGGATACACACACAGGAGAGAGGAATACACACAGAAGAGGGGATACACACAGGAAAGAGGAGGATACAAAAGGATATAGGAAGATACACACAGGAGAGAGGAAAATACACACAGGAGAGGTGCATAGACACAGGAGAGAGGATACACACAGAAAAGTGGATACACACAGGAAACAGGGTAATACACACAGGAGAGTGGGGATACACACAGGAGAGAGGATATACACAGGAGAGGAGATACACAGGAGAGAAGAAGATACACACAGGAGAGAGAAGATACACACAGGAGAAAGAAGGATACACACAGAGAGAGGAGGATAGACATAGCAGAGAGGAGGATACACACAGGAGAGAGGGGGATACAATCAGGATAAATGGGGATACACACAGAGAAAAAGGGATACACACAGGAGAGGAGGATACACACAAGAGAGAGGATACACACACAGGAGGAGGATACACACACAGGAGAGAGGAATACACACAGGAGAGAGGAAAATACAAACAGGAGAGTGCGACATACACACAGGATGGAGGAAAATACACACTGGAGAGAGGAACATACACACAGGGGGAGTAAGATACACACAGGAGAGACGAAAATACAAACTGCAGAGAGGAGGATACGCACAAAAGAGAGGAGGATACACAAAGGAGAGGGGGAAACACACAATAGAGATGGGGATACACACAGGTGAGGGGAAGATACACACAGAGGTGGAAAAGATGCACACAGAAGAAAGGGGGATCCACACAGGAGAGGGGTATACACAAAGAACAGAGGGGCATACACACAGGAGAAGAGAGGATACACAGAGGGGAAAGGGGGATACACACAGGTGAGAGAAGAATACACACAATATAGGGGGATGCAAACGAGAGGGGGCGTACACACAGGAGAGAGGAGGATAGACACAGCAGAGAGGAGGATACACAAAGGAGAGAGGGAGATACACAAAGAAGAAAGGGGGATAAACACAGGAGAGAGGGGATACACAGGAGAGGGGATACACAGAGGAGAGAGAAAGATACACACAGGAGGATACACAGAGAGAGGGGATACACACAGGAGAGAGGAGGATACACAGAGGAGAGAGAAAGATACACACAGGAGAGAGGAAGATACACAGGAGAGAGGAAGATACACACAGGAGAGAGGATACACACAAAAGAGAAAAGAATACACACAGGAGAGAGGAGGATACAAACAGGAGATTGAGGCATACACACAGAAAAAGTGGATACACACAGGAGAAAGAAGGATACACAAAAGAGAGGAGGATACACACAGGAGAGGGGATACACACAGGAGAGAGGAGATACACACAGGAGAGAGGAGGATACACACAGGACAGAGGAGGATACACAAAGGAGAGAGGATACACAAAAGAGAGGAGATACACACAGAAGAAAGGGGGATAAACACAGGAGAGAGGGGATACACAGGAGAGGGGATACACAGAGGAGAGAGAAAGATACACACAGGAGAGAGGGGATACACACAGGAGAGAGGAGGATACACAGAGGAGAGAGAAAGATACACACAGGAGAGAGGAAGATACACAGGAGAGAGGAAGATACACACAGGAGAGAGGATACACACAAAAGAGAAAAGAATACACAGAGGAGACAGAATGATACGCAAAGTAGAGAGGGGCATACACACAGAAAAAGTGGATACACACAGGAGAAAGAAGGATACACAAAAGAGAGGAGGATACACACAGGAGACGGGATACACACAGGTGAGAGAGGTGTAAACACAGGATAGAGGATGATACACACAGGAGAGTGGAGGATACAAACAGGAGAGAGGATATACACACAGGAGAGAGGGGGATACACACAGGAGAGAGGAGGATACACACACAGGAGAGAGGAATACACACAGGAGAGGATACACACAGGAAAGAGGAGGGATACAAAAAGGATATAGGAAGATACACACAGGAGAGAGGAAAATACACACAGGAGAGGTGCATAGACACAGGAGAGAGGGGATACACACAAAAGAATTGGATTCCCCCAGGAAACAGGGTAATACACACAGGAGAGTGGGGGATACACACAGGAGAGAGTGTGATACACACAGGAGAGAGGGGAATACACACAAGAGAGAGGGGCATACACACAGGAGAGAGGAGTATACACACAGGAGAGAGGGGAATACACACAAGAACAAGGAAGATACAAACAGGAGAGTGCAGCATACACACAGGAGGGAGGGGGATACACACAGGAGAGAGGAAGATACACACAAAGGAAGGGGGATACACACAGGAGAGAGGAGGGTACACAGAGGAGAAAGAATACACAAATAAGAGAAGAAAACACACAAAAGAGAGGGAGATACACACAGGCGAGAGGAATATGCCCAGGAGACGGGGAGATACACAGGAGATAGGGGGATACACACAGGAGAGGGGGATACACACAAAAGAGATTGGCATACACACAGGACAGAGGAGGATACACACAGAAAAGACGGGGATACACACAGGAGGGAGTGGGGATAAACACAGGAAAGAGCAGGATACAAACAGGAGATAGAGGCATACAAACATGTGGGAAGAAGATACACACAGGAGATTGAGGCATACACACAGGAGAGAGTGGGATACACACAGGGAAAGAAAGAAAATACAGGAGAGAGGAAGATACACACAAAAGAGTGGATAACACAGACAGAAGAGAGGAGGATAAACAAAGGAGAGAAGAGGATACACACAGGAGAGAGGAAGATACACGCTGGAAAGAGGAGGATACTCACAGGAGAGAGAAGGGATACACACAGCAGAGGGGGATACACACTGGAGAAAGGAGAATACACACAGAATAAAAAAAGGATACACACAGGAGAGTGGAAGATACACACAAAAGAGAGGAAAGTACACAAAAAAGAGAGGGGGATACACACAGAAGAGTGGTGATACACACAGGAGAGAGGAGGGTACACACAGGAGAAAGGAAGATACACAGAGGAGAGAGGATGATACACAAAGGAGAGGGAGATACACACAGGAGAGAGGGGGATACACTGTAAAAAGGAGGATACACACAGGAGAGAGGAGGATAAACACAGTAGAGAAGGATATACCCAGGAGAGAGGGGCATACACACAGGAGAGGGAGATACACACAGGAGAAAGTGGAATAGACACAGGAGAGGGGAGAATACACATGGAAGAATGGGATACACACATGAGAACAGAGCGTACACACAGAAGAGGGGAGGATTCAAAAAGCTGAGAGAAGGATACACACTGGAGAGACGGAACACACACAAGAGAGAGGGGGATACCCACAGGAGAGAGGGGGATACACACAGGAAAGAGCAGGGATACCCACAGGAGAGTGGGGGAATACACACACGAGAGAGGAGGGATACACACAAGAGGGAGGAGGATAAACACAGAAGAGAGGAGGATACAAACAGTAGAGAAAAAGATACACTCAGAAGAGGGGGATACACACAGGAGAGAGAAAAATACACACAGGATAGAGGAGTTTACACACAAAAGAGAGCAGGATACACAGGAGACAGAAGAATACCCACAGGAGGGAGGGGGATATACACAGGAGAGTGGTGATATACACAGGAGGGAGGAGGGTACACACAGGAGAGAGAAGCATACGCACAGGAAAAATGGATAAACACAGGAGAAAGGGGGATACACACAGGAAAGAGGAGGATACACACAGGTAAGGGGGATACAAAAAGTAAAAACGGGTACACACAGGAGAGAGGAGGATACACACAGGAGAGAGGATACAAACAGGAGAGAGGTGATACACAGGAGACAGGAGGTATACAGAGGATTCTTCAGTCTCATTGAATATTACACACTTGTGATATAGTCTGGAGTATAATTTTTATGGCCACTCATTCAAAGAATCAAAAAATAATGCACACCTGCTGAATAGTCAGACGTCTCTTTCCTATGGCCACCCGATAAGAGCCTCACTAAGTGTACACACCTGGGGAAATAGTCAGGATTTACCTTTATCCCCTCATTCACATTCTGACTAAATAAGGCACACCTGTGGAATAGCCAGGAGACTTTTTCATGTGGCCTTTAATTCGTAGTGTCACTGAATAATGTGGTGTAGTCAGGAGTCTATATCACGTAGACACATATTCAGAGCCTCAGTGAATAAAAGAGGCCCCAGATATAGTAAGGAATCTAATTAATATGGCAACATCTTCTGAGCCTCACTGCATAGTACACATCTAGAGAATAATTTGGAGTCTATTTTCGATGGACATTCATTCAGAGCCTCGGTAAATAATGCACACCTATGGAGTAGCCAGGAGTCTATTTCATTTGGACACTCATTCATAGCCTCATTAGATAATATGCACGTGTGTATTAGTCAGGATTCCATTTTATATGGCCACTTACTTGTAACCTCAGTGACAAATGCACAACGGTAAAGTAATCAGCAGTCTATTTTATATAGACACCAATTCAGAGATTCACTGAATATTACAAATATTTGAGATAGACAGCATCTTGTTTCATATGGTTAAACAAAAGAGCCTCACAGAGTAATGCACACCAGGGGAAGTATTCGGAGTCTATTTTATATAGACTTTAATTTACAGAATTAGAAAATAATGCACACGTGTGGAATAGACACTAGACTATTTTATATGCCGGCAAAATCAAAGCCTTTTTGAATTCTGCACATGTGAGGAATAATCTCTTGTCTGTTTCATATGGTGTTTCGTCCGGTGAATCAAAAACTTATGCACACCTGTGGAGTAAAATGGGTTCTATTTCAGAAGGCCACTCTTTCATTGTTTTAGTGAATAATATGTATATCTGAAAAGTAAAAAATCTCTTTCACATGGCCACTAGTTCAGGGCCTAAGTGAAGAATACTCCACTCAAAAATAATCAAGTGTTCTTTAAATGGCGACACATTCAGAGACACTGTAGGTAATGAACACCTGGGCAATACACCTGAGTCTCTTTTTATGTCCACATAGTCAGAGTGTCATTCAATAATACACACCTGGGGAAGAGTTAAGAGTCTACTTCATGGAGCCACTCATTTAGTGCCTCAGTGAATAATGAACACCAGGGTAATAGTCGAGCATTTTTTATATAGCCACTCATACAGTGTCTCACGGAGTGATATACACCTGAAGAATCCTCAGGATTCTATTTGATACTACCACTCATTTAGAACCTTATTGAATAATTCACAATGAATCAATACTCAGGTGTCTATTTTATGTGGTATATCACTCAAAGTTTCAGTGAATAATAAACTTCTACGGAGTAATCAGGACGCTGTTTAAGATAGCCATGAATTAAGTGCCTTCCTGAATAATACAGACCTGGGTAATAGCCTAGAGTCTATTTGATATGAACTCTAATTTTGTGTACCGTTGAGTAATACACACCTGGGGCAGTGTCAGGTGTCTTTTTTGTATGGATACTCAAACGGAACCTGTTTAATTAATGCACACATGTATAATAATGAGGAGTCCATGTCATACAGTTACTCATTCAGACAAACAGTGAGTAATGCACATGTAAAGTAATTAGAAGTCTGATTCTTATGAACCCACTTTCAGGGCCTCACTGAATATTACACACTTGTGTTATAGCCTGGATTCTATTTTTTATGGCCTCCCATTCAGAGAAATCACTAAATAATGCACACCTGCAGAATAGTCAGAAGTCTCTTTTCTATGGCCACTCGTTAAGAGCCTCACTAAGTGTACAAACCTGAGAAAATAGGATTTACCATTATCCTCTCATTCAGAGTCTCACAAAATAATGCACACCTGTGGAATAGTCAGAAGTCTCTTTCCAACGGCAACTCGTTAAGAGCCTCACTAAGTGTACACACATGGGGAAATAGGATTTACCATTATCCACTCATTCAGAGTCTCACAAAATAATGCACACCTGCGGAATAGTCAGAAGTCTCTTTCCTATGGCCACTCGTTAAGAGCCTCACTAAGTGTACACACCTGGAGAAATAGTCAGGATTTACCTTTATCCCCTCATTCAGAGTCTCACTAAATAATGCACACGTGTGGAATAGTCAGGAGAATTTTTCATGTGGCCTCTAATTCGGAGTGTCACTGAATAATGTGGTTTAGTCAGGAGTCTATTTCATGTAGACACATATTCAGAGCTTCAGTGAATAAGACAGACACTTGATATAAAAAGGAATCTAATTGAGATGGAAACATATTCTTACTCTCATTGAATAATAGACACCTGGGCAGTAATTTGGAGTCTATTTTCGATGGACATATATTCAGAGCCTCGGAAAATGATGTACACCTGGGGAGTATACGGGAGTCTATTTTATTAACAGACTCATTCATACCCTCAGTGGATAACATGCACGGGTGGATTAGTCAAGATTCCATTTTATATGGCCACTTACTTGTATTCTCAGTGAAAAATTTAAAATACTTAGCAGTCTAATTCATGTAGACACTCATTCAGAGATTCACTGAATAATACCAATATTTGAGATAGACAGCATCCCGTTTCATATGGTTAAACAAAAGAGCATCACTGAGTAATGCACACCAGGGGAAGTGTTAGGAGTTTCCGTTTTATAGCCTTTAATTTACAGAATCAGGAAATAATGCACAAGTGTGGAATAGACACTAGTCTATTTTATATGGCCGCAAAATCAAAGCCTTTTCGAATACTGCACATGTGGGGAATAATCACCTGTCTGTTTCCTATGGTGTTTCGTTTGGTGAATCAAAAGCTTATGCACAACTGTGGAGTAAAATGGGTTCTATTTCAGAAGGCA
This sequence comes from Saguinus midas, assembly GCA_021498475.1. NCBI lineage: Eukaryota > Metazoa > Chordata > Mammalia > Primates > Cebidae > Saguinus > Saguinus midas. The sequence goes on along the minus strand of JAKFGQ010000002.1, from coordinate 104,552 downwards.
ACTCTTTCAGTATTTTAGTGAATAATATGTATATGTGAAAAGTAAGGAATCTCTTTCACATGGCCACTCGTTCAGGGCCTCTGTGAAGAATACTCCCCTCAAAAATAGTCAAGTGTCTACTTTAAATGGCTACACATTCAGAGAATCTGTAGGTAATGAACAAATAGGCAATACACCTGAGTCTCTTTTTATGCCCACTTAGTCAGAGTCTCACTCAATAATAAACACCTGGAGAAGAGTTAAGAGTCTACTTCATGTAGCCACTCATTTAGAGCCTCAGTGAATAATGCACACCAGGGTAATAGTCGAGCATTTTTTATATGGCCACTCATTTTGTGCTTCACTTAGTGATATACACCAGAAGAATCCTCAGAATTCTATTTGATACTACCACGCCTTTAGCACCTTATTGAAAAATTCACAATGGACCAATAGTCAGGTGTCTATTTTATATGGTCTATCACTCAAAGATTCAGTGAATAATAAACTTCTATGGAGTACTCAGGACGCTGTTTAAGATAGCCACGAATTCAGTGCCTTTCTGAATGATACACACCTGGGTCATACCTGGGCGTCTATTTCATATGAATTCTAAATTTGTGTATTGTTGAGTAATACACACCTGGGGCAGTGTCAGGAGTCTATTTGGTATGGACATTTAAACAGAACCTCTTTGATTAATGCACACATGTATAATAATGAGGAGTCTATGTCATACGGCTTCTCATTCAGACAAACAGTGAATAATGCACATGTAAAGTAATTAGCAGTCTGATTCTTATGGACCCTCTTTCACAGCCTCACTGAATGTTACACAATTGCGATATAGTCTGGAGTCTATTTTTTATGGCCATTCAGAGAATCACTAAATAATGGACACCTGTGGAATACTCAGAAGTCGCTTTCCTGTGGCCACTCGTTAAGAGCCTCACTAAGTGTACACACCTGGGGAAATAGTCAGGATTTACCTATATCCCTTCACTCAGAGTCTCACTAAATAATGCACACCTGCGGAATAGTCATCAGACTTTTTCATGTGGCCTCTAATACGGAGTGTCACTGAATAATGTGATGTAGTCAGGAGTCTATTTCATGTAGACACATATTCAGAGCCACAGTGAATAAAAGAGGCCCTTTATGTTTTAAGAAATCTAATTAATATGGCCACATCTTCGGAGCCTCACTGAATAATAAACAACTGAAGAATAAATTAGAATATTTTTTCCATGGATATTCATTCAGAGCCTCGGTATATAATGTACACCTGCGGAGTAGCCAGGAGTCTATTTTACTAGGACACTCATTCATAGATTCAGTGGATAATATGCACGTGTGGATTAGTCCAGATTCCAATTTATATGGCCACTGACTCGTAACCTCAGTGAAAAATGCACAAATATAAAGTACTCAGCAGTCTATTTCATATACACACTCATTCAGAGATTCCCAAAATAATACAAATATTTAATATAGCAGCATCCTGTTTCATATGGTTACAAAAAATCAGGCTCACTGAGTAAGGCACACCTAGGGAAGTGTTAGGAATCTACTTTATATAGCCTCTCATTTATAGCCTCAGGGAATAATGCACACATGTGGAATAGACACTAGACTATTTTATATGGCAACAAAATCAAAGCCTGAGTGAGTAATACACAACTTTGGAATAGTCACTTGTCTATTTTACATGCCCAAATATTGAGAATCAGAGTCAATAATACACGCCTGTGGACAAGTGAGAAAACAATTTCATATGGCCAAAGTTTCAGAGCCTCAGTGATTAATACATACCTGGGAAATACTCAGGATGCTATTTCATGTGGCATCAATTTCAGAGCCTCCTTGTATAAGACACACCTCTATTGTAGTCAGAATTCTGTTTTTTATAGCCACATATTCAGAGCCTAACTGAATAACATACACCTTGGGAAAAGTTATAATTCTATTTTGTAAAGCCACTCATTTAGAGCCGAATGTAAAAACGCATGCCTGAGGAGCATTCAGGAGGCTCTACTTATGGCCACACATTCAGAGCTTCACAGAATAATACAGACCTATGAAAACGTCAGGAGTGTATTTCACATGGCCACTTATTCAGAACCTCAGTGAGGAATCATATATATCTGGAAAATACTCAGGATTATATTATATATAACCACTTATTCAGAGACTCACTGAATAATGCACAGCTAAGGAATAGTCTGGAGACTATTTGATATGACTCTTCACCCAGCTCCTCAGTGGAAAATGCAGAACTGAAAAATAGTCAAGAGGATAGAGTCAAGGGTTTATGTTATGTGGTCACTCATTCAGAATCTCACTGAAGAATACACGTCTTGAGAATAGTCAGTGTCCAAGTCATATGGACACTCAATCACAGCATTACCGAATAATGCACAATGGGGTAATAGTAAGGAGTTTATCTTCTATGGCCTGTCATTCAGAGCTTCAGTGCAAAATAAACAGCTGTGGAGTAGTCAGGACCCTATTTGAGGTAGCCCCAAATTAAGCAGCTCTGTAAATGATATACACATGTGTCAGAGTCAGGAGACTATTTGTCATAGACACTCATACAGAACCTTTTCGAATGCTGCACATGTGGGGAATAATCACTAGTCTGTTTCATATGGTGATTAGTTTGGAGAATCAAAAAATAACGCACACCTGTTGAGTAAAATGGGTTCTATTTCATAAGGCCATTCTTTCAGTGTTTTAGTGAATAATATGTATATCTGCTAAGTCACTAATCTCTTTCACATGGCCACTCGTTCAGGGCCTCTGTGAAGAATACTTCCCTCAAAAATAGTCAAGGGTCTAATTCAAATGGCTACACATTCAAAGTCTCTGTACGTAATGAACACCTGGGCAATACACCTGAGTCCCTTTTTTATGCCCACATAGTCAGAGACTCATTCAATAATACACAACAAAGGAAGATCTAAGAGTCTACTTCATGTAGCCACAAATTTAGAGCCTCAGTGAATAATGCACACCAGGGTAATAGTCGAGCATTTTTCATATGGATACTCATTTTATGCCTCACTGAGTGATATACACCTGAAATATCCTCAGGGTTCTATTTGATACTACCACTCATTTAGAACATTATTGAATAATTCACAATGGAGCAATAGTCAGGTGTCTATTTTATATGGTCTATCATTGAACGTTTCAGTGAATAGTAAACTTCTATGGAGTAATCAGGACTCTGTTTAACATAGCCACAAATTAAGTGCCTTGCTGAATGATATGCACCTGTGTGATAATCAGGAGTCTATTTCATTTGAACTCTAATTTTGTGCATCGCTGAGTAATACACACCTGAAGCAGTGTCAGGAGTCTATTTGTTATGGACACTCAAACAGAGCCTGTTTGATTAATGCACACATGGATAATAATGAGGAGTCTATGTCATATGGCTACTCATTCAGACAAACTGTGAATAATGAACATATGGAGCAATTAGAAGTCTGTTTCATATGGCCCCTCTTTCACAGCCTCACTGAATATTACACCTTTGTGATATAGTCTGGAGTCTATTTTATATGTCCACTCATTCAGAGAATCACTGAATAATGCACACCTGCGGAATAGTCAGAAGTCTCTTTCCTATGGCCTCTCTTTAAGAGTCTCACTAAGTGTACACACCTGGGGAAATAGTCAAGTTTTAACTTTATCGCCTAATTCAGAGTCTCACTAAATAATGCACACCTGTGGAATAGTCAGTAGACTTTTTCATGTGGCCCCTAATTCGGAGTGTCACTGAATAATGTGGTGTAGTCTGGAGTCTATTTCATGTATACACATATTCAGAGCTTCAGTGAATAAGACAGACACTTGATATAGTAAGGAATCTAATTGATATAAAAACATATTCTGAACTTCACTGAATAATACACACCTGAGGAATAACTTGGAGTCTATTTTCGATGGACATATATTCAGAGCCTCGAAAATGATGTACACCTGTGCATTAGCCAGGAGTCTATTTTATTAGGACACTCATTCATAGCCTCAGTTGATAATATGCACGTGTGGATTAGTCAGGATTCCATTTTACATGGTCACTGACTCGTAACCTCAGTGAAAAATGCAAAAATGTAAAATACTTAGCAGTCTATTTCATACAGACACTCATTCAGAGATTCACTGAATAATACAAATATTTGAGATAGACAGCATCCCGTTTCATATGGTTAAACAAAAAGAGCCTCACTGAGTAATGCACACCAGGGGAAGTGTTAAGATTCTACCTTATATAGCCTTTAATTTACAGAATCAGGAAATAATGCATACGTGTGGAATAGACACTAGTCTATTTTATATGGCCGCAGAATCAAAGCCTTTTTGAATTCTGCACATGTGGGGAATAATCTCTTGTCTGTTTCATATGGTGTTTCATTTGGTGAATCAAAAGCTTATGCACACCTGTGTTGAAAATGGGTTCTATTTCAGAAGGCCACTCTTTCAGTATTTTAGTGAATAATATGTATATCTGAAAAGTAAGGAATCTCTTTCACATGGCCACTCGTACAAGGCCTCTGTGAAGAATACTCCCCTCAAAAATAGTCAAGTGTCTACTTTAAATGGCTACACATTCATAGAATCTGTAGGTAATGAACAACTGGGCTATACACCTGAGTCTCTTTTTTATGTCCACTTAGTCAGAGTCTCATTCAATAATACACACCTGGGGAAGAGTTAAGAGTCTACTTCATGTAGCCACACATTTAGAGCCTCAGTGAATAATGCACACCAGCGTAATAGTCAAGCATTTTTATATGGCCACTTATTTTGTGCTTCACTGAGTGATGTACACCTGAAGAGTCCTTAGAATTCTATTTGATACAACCATGCCTTTAGCACCTTACTGAATAATTCACAATGGAGAAATAGTCAGATATCTACTTTATATGGTCTATCACTCAAAGTTTCAGTGAATAATAAACTTCTATGGAGTAATCAGGACGCTGTTTAAGATAGCCGCAATGAAGTCACCGAGGAAAGCCTTCATCAGGATCAGAGGCAATCAGTCAAGTGCTTCCACCTATGAGTCCAATTCGCCCACAGGTTCCAAAAGATTTAGCCTATCCCAGGTCTGTTTTGGCATAAATACGCTTCATCATGATAAACCGAATTTTGTGTGCATATACATGGGTCTACCTCATGTTGGGTAATCCAATGGGGAGATCCTCAGGAGGGGAGTGCTTCAAAGAACTCATTTGGAAGAAATTGCGCTTTACAGAAGGGATTACCCTGCCAGCTTTGCACCCAATGTGACCCATTCATAGTAAAGGTTTTAATTTTGTTTAGCTCAGCAGACTCCATAGAATTCTTATGATGACGTTGTGTCTTATTCAGAGATTTACTTGGTGACAGTACTCAATTTGAACTTCTTTACAGCTTCTTTGTCCAAGCCGAATTCTCCAGTTCATTAACGCGAATATGTGAGCATTGTTTATAAGTCAGAGTTTAGTTAGTTTAGCACTGAATGCGGAGAGTACTAGTGATCATTAATGCGACCAAAAGTAAAGACCCATTGCATATCTTCCTCTTTTCATACTGTGTAAAGGTCCTGAAGAAACGTGATGATAAAGAGACAGTTGGGGGGTGCTGGGACTCGACTAGTTGGAGTCTACAGCCCAATTTGGAAGGAAAGGACCACCCAATTCAGAAACACACTGATGTTTGTATTGGGTACCCACTCATGTATGATTTGCTCGTTTTGCAAATACTCTATTTTGCAATTCAAAACGAGTATTGCTTACCATGCAAGTTTGATGGTCGTTCATGCCCTATCTAGTGGAGTAGGTGTGATAGTCGTGCTGAATGACCTATCACTACTCAGAGAATGTTATTTCTAGAATAAGTGGCAGTGAGTCTGTCTTCCTATTAGGGCACTCATACTCAAGGAGGTCTCTACGGTGCAATGATTTCAACTGGGCACCATCCAGTCATTCATCACCTGATGTGTGAAATCTCACCAGATCGTGGCGCTTTATGTTAGGACGGTTGCAATACATGCCACGTGACCTCATTGCAAAAGTGAGCCTCTTTATGATTATGTTGATTTGCCTGAGTAACTAGGGACTAATATACTTTTGGAAGGTAACCATTTTTTCCCTGTGGTTTGAAGGTTTTTATTGCACTACACCCATTCTGTATATATCATTACCCGTATTACGATGGGAAATGCATTTTCTGTGGAGTCGCGGAGTTTTTACCCTTTGTACCTCATTGGCAGAGAGCACTCACCATATTCCTAGGTATCAACTCAAACAGCAGACACTTTGTAGGGAACTCCCTTTGCCCATGAATGGGGTTTTGTCAAAACAGGAATCTTTTGGTATAGTTTTTCCCTTCATGCCAGTGTACTAAGTACTAAAAGCCCTCAAATATGAGACCTGTAGATACTCGAGGGCTTATTTTTTTCTGAACCCCCTTATGGGGAATGCATCTTCGGATTGGCCGCAAATAAGATGTACACCTGTGCATTAGCCAGGAGTCTATTTTATATGGCCACTCATTCAGAGATTCACTGAATAATACACACCTGGAGAATAATTTGGAGTCTATTTTATATGGCCACTTATTTTGTGCTTCACTGAGTGATGTACACCTGTGCATTAGCCAGGAGTCTATTTCATATAGACACTCATTCAGAGAATCACTGAATAATGTGGTGTAGTCTGGAGTCTATTTCATGTATACACATATTCAGAGCCTCGAAAATGATGTACACCTGTGCATTAGCCAGGAGTCTATTTCATATAGACACTCATTCAGAGAATCACTGAATAATGTGGTGTAGTCTGGAGTCTATTTCATGTAGACACATATTCAGAGCCTCGAAAATGATGTACACCTGTGCATTAGCCAGGAGTCTATTTTATTAGGACACTCATTCATAGCCTCAGTGGATAATATGCACGTGTGGATTAGTCAGGATTCCATTTTACATGGTCACTGACTCGTAACCTCAGTGAAAATGCAAAATGTAAAATACTTAGCAGTCTATTTCATACAGACACTCATTCAGAGATTCACTGAATAATACACACCTGGAGAATAATTTGGAGTCTATTTCATGTAGACACATATTCAGAGCCTCAGTGAATAATGCACACCAGCGTAATAGTCAAGCATTTTTATATGGCCACTTATTTTGTGCTTCACTGAGTGATGTACACCTGTGCATTAGCCAGGAGTCTATTTCATGTAGACACATATTCAGAGCCTCGAAAATGATGTACACCTGTGCATTAGCCAGGAGTCTATTTCATACAGACACTCATTCAGAGAATCACTGAATAATGTGGTGTAGTCAGGAGTCTATTTTATTAGGACACTCATTCATAGCCTCAGTGGATAATATGCACGTGTGATTAGTCAGGATTCCATTTTACATGGTCACTGACTCGTAACCTCAGTGAAAATGCAAAATGTAAAATACTTAGCAGTCTATTTCATACAGACACTCATTCAGAGATTCACTGAATAATACACACCTGGAGAATAATTTGGAGTCTATTTCATGTAGACACATATTCAGAGCCTCGAAAATGATGTACACCTGTGCATTAGCCAGGAGTCTATTTTATTAGGACACTCATTCATAGCCTCAGTGGATAATATGCACGTGTGGATTAGTCAGGATTCCATTTTACATGGTCACTGACTCGTAACCTCAGTGAAAATGCAAAATGTAAAATACTTAGCAGTCTATTTCATACAGACACTCATTCAGAGAATCACTAAATAATGCACACGTGTGGAATAGACACTAGTCTATTTTATATGGCCACTCATTCAGAGAATCACTAAATAATGCACACCAGCGTAATAGTCAAGCATTTTTATATGGCCACTTATTTTGTGCTTCACTGAGTGATGTACACCTGTGCATTAGCCAGGAGTCTATTTTATATGGCCACTCATTCAGAGAATCACTGAATAATGTGGTGTAGTCAGGAGTCTATTTTATTAGGACACTCATTCATAGCCTCAGTGGATAATATGCACGTGTGATTAGTCAGGATTCCATTTTACATGGTCACTGACTCGTAACCTCAGTGAAAATGCAAAATGTAAAATACTTAGCAGTCTATTTCATACAGACACTCATTCAGAGAATCACTAAATAATGCACACCAGCGTAATAGTCAAGCATTTTTATATGGCCACTTATTTTGTGCTTCACTGAGTGATGTACACCTGTGCATTAGCCAGGAGTCTATTTTATATGGCCACTCATTCAGAGATTCACTGAATAATACACACCTGGGGAAGAGTTAAGAGTCTACTTCATGTAGCCACTCATTTAGAGCCTCAGTGAATAATGCACACGTGTGGAATAGACACTAGTCTATTTTATATGGCCACTCATTCAGAGATTCACTGAATAATACACACCTGGAGAATAATTTGGAGTCTATTTTATATGGCCACTTATTTTGTGCTTCACTGAGTGATGTACACCTGTGGAGTAGCCAGGAGTCTATTTCATGTAGACACATATTCAGAGCCTCGAAAATGATGTACACCTGTGGAGTAGCCAGGAGTCTATTTTATATGGTCTATCACTCAAAGTTTCAGTGAATAATAAACTTCTATGGAGTAATCAGGACGCTGTTTAAGATAGCCATGAATGAAAATATATAGCAATAAGTGCCCACATGAGAAGAGTGGAGAGATCCAAAATTCACACCCTATCGTCAAAATTGAAAGAGATAGAGGAGCAAGATCAAGAAACCTCAAAACGTAGCCGAAGACAAGAAATAACTAAGATCAGAGCAGAACTGAAGGAGATAGAGACAAGAAATACCCTTCAAAAAATAGATAAATATAACAGCTGGTTTTTCGAAAAGATTAACAAAGTAGACAGACCACTAGCCAGACTGATAAAAAAGAAGAGAGAGAACAACCAAATAGATGTAATAAAAAACGATAATGTGGAAATCACCACAGATTCCACAGAAATTTAAACCATCATCAGAGAATACTACAAACAACTCTATGCACATAAACTAGTAAATCAGGAAGAAATTGATAAATTCCTGGACGCCTGTGTCCTCCCAAGCCTAAGCCAGAAGGAAACTGAAACTATGAATAGACCAATAACAAGGTCTGAAGCTGAGGCAGCAATTAAGAGCCTACCACACAAAAAAAGCCTAGGTCCGGATGGGTTCACAGCTAAATTCTATCAGACACACAAAGAGGATCTGGTACCATTCCGTCTGAAACTATTCCAAATAATCCAAAAAGAAAGAACCCTTCCCAAATCATTTTATGAGACCAACATCATCCTGATACCAAAACCTGACAGAGACTCGACAAGAAAAGAAAACTTCAGGCCAATATCCATGATGAACATAGATGCAAAAATCTTCAATAAAATACTGGCAAACCGATTGCAACAGCACATTAAAAAACTTATCCATCATGATCAAGTACGATTCATCCTGGGGATGCAAGGCTGGTTCAACATACACAAGTCTATAAATGTAATTCACCACATAAACAGAAGCAAAAAAAAACCACATGATTATCTCAATTGACGAAGAGAAGACATTTGACAAAATTCAACAGCCCTTTATGCTAAAAACCCTTGATAAATTTGGTATTGATAGAACATATCTCAAAGTAATAAAAGCTATTTAGGACAAACCAACAGCCAATATCATACTTAATGAGCAAAAACTGGAAGCATTCCCTTTGAAATTGGGCACTAGACAAGGATGCTCTCTCTCACCACTCCTATTCAACATAGTACTGGAAGTTGTAGCCAGAGCAATCAGGCAAAAAAAAATATTCAAATAGGAAAGGTGGAAGCCAAATTGTCTCTATTTGCAGACGACATGATAGTATACCTAGAAGACCCCATCACCTCAGCCCAAAAGCTCCTGAAACTGATAAGCAACTTCAGCAAAGTCTCAGGATATAAAATCAATGTGCAAAAATCACAAGCATTCCTATACACCAATAGCAGATTTAAAGAGAACCAAATCAAGAACGAACTGCCATTCACAATTGCTACAAAGAAAATAAAATACCTAGGAATACAACACACAAGAAATGTAAGGGACCTCTTTAAGGAAAACTACAAACCACTACTCAACGAAATAAGAGAGGACACAAACAGATGGAGAAACATTCCATGTTCGTGGTTAGGAAGAATCAATATCATGAAAATGGCTATACTGCCCAAAGTAATTTACACAATCAATGCTATCCCCATCAAAATACCATTGAATTTCTTCACAGAACTGGAAAAAAAACCACCATGAATTTCATATGGAACCAAAAGAGAGCCCGCATAGCCAAGTCAATTCTAAGCAAAAAGAACACAGCGGGAGGCATCACACTACCAGACTTCAAACTATACTACAAGGCTACAGTAATCAAAACAGCATGGTACTGGTACCAAAACAGAGATATATACCAAGGAAACAGAACAGAAGCATCGGAGGTAGCACAACATATCTACAACCATATTATCTTTGATAAACCAGACAAAAACAAGCAATGGGGAAAGGATTCCCTATTTAATAAATGGTTTTGTGAAAACTGGCTAGCCATGAGCAGAAAGCAGAAACTGGAACACTTCCTGACACCTTATACTAAAATTAACTCCAGATGGATTGAAGACTTAAATGTAATACCTGACAGCATAAAAACCCTAGAAGAAAATCTAGGCAAAACAATTCAGGACATAGGAGTAGGCAAGGACTTCATGAATAAAACACCAAAAGCATTGGCAAAAAAAGCCAAAATAGACAAATGGGACCTAATCAAACTCCACAGCTTCTGCACAGCAAAAGAAGCAGTCACTAGAGTGAATCAGCAACCATCAGAATGGGAAAAACCCTTTGCAGTTTACGCATCTGACAAAGGGCTGATATCCAGAATTTACAAAGAACTCAAACAGATTTACAGGAAAAAAACAAGCCCATTCAAAAATGGGCAAAGGATATGAACAGACACTTTACAAAAGAAGACATACATGAAGCCAACAAACATGAAAAAATGCTCATCATCACTGGTCATTAGAGAGATGCAAATCAAAACCACATTGAGATACCATATCACGCCAGTTAGAATGGTGATCATTAAAAAATCTGGAGACAGCAGATGCTGGAGAGGATGTGGAGAAATAGGAACACTTTTACATTGTTGGTGGAAGTGTAAATTAGTTCAACCATTGTGGAAGACAGTGTGGCGATTTCTCAGGGACCTAGAAATAGAAATTCCATTTGACCCAGCAATCCCTTTACTGGGTATATATCCAAAGGACTATAAGTCCTTCTACTATAAGGACACATGCACACGAATGTTCATTGCAGCACTGTTTACAATAGCAAAGAACTGGAACCAACCCAAATGCCCAACGATGATAGACTGGACTGGGAAAATGTGGCACATATACACCATGGAATATTATGCAGCAATCAAAAATGATGAGTTTGTGTCCTTTGTAAGGACATGGATGAATCTGGAGAACATCATTCTCAGCAAACTGACACAAGAACAGAAAAAGAAATACCGCATATACTCACTCATAGGTGGGTGAGAAAAATGAGAACATATGGACACAGAGAGGCGGTCTACTATACACTGGGGTCTTTTGGGGGAAATGGGGAGGGACAGCGGGGGGTGCTGGGGAGGTATAGCCTGGGGATGAATGCCAAGTGTGGGTGAAGTGGAGGAAGGCAGCAAAACACACTGCCATGTGTGTACCTATGCAACTATCTTGCACGTTCTTCACATGTACCCCAAAACGTATAATGCAATAAAAATTTTAAAAAATGTAGCCATGAATTAAGTGACTTCCTAAATGATACACACCTGGGTAATAGCCTAGCGTCTATTTCATATGAACTCTAATTTTGTGTACCGTTGAGTAATACACACCTGGGGCAATGTCAGGAGTCTCTTTGGTATGGACACTCAAACAGAACCTGTTTAATTAATGCACACATGTATAATAATGAGGAGTCTATGTCATACAGTTACTCATTTAGACAAACAGTGAATAATGCACATGTAAAGTAATTAGAAGTCTGTTTCATATGGCCCCTCTTTCACAGCCTCACTGAATATTACACACTTGTGATATAGTCTGGAGTCTATTTTTTATGTCCACCCATTCAGAGAAATCACTAAGTAATGCACACCTGCGGAGTAGTCAGAAGTCTCTTTTCTATGGCCACTCGTTAAAAGCCTCACTAAGTGTACAAACCTGAGGAAATAGGATTTACCATTATCTCCTCATTCAGAGTCTCACAAAATAATGCACACCTGTGGAATAGTCAGGAGACTCTTTCCAATGGCCACTCGTTAAGAGTCTCACTAATTGTACACACCTGAGAAAATAGGATTTACCATTTGTGGGGATTGCTCCTGCGAAGGGCCCTTGACCGGACCCTCGTCATCTTGAGCTTGAGCCAATACACGTTTCTCCTCTCCTGGAGGCTGTTGAGCTAAGGGGAAAGAGGAAGTCTGGTTGCACTGATTCTTTAATTATTTATTTTTGCCTCTGACATTTGCAACAGAATGGCTGAGCTCAGGCCTTGTGGTCTAATGAGACATTGTATAGTTAGACATTGTGTGCCTCCTAGTTCCTTCTCTGCACAATGACTGTATGACTTTATTTACCTCTGCTAATTCAATCATATTGTTTGCATATAATCCTATATGAATAGGCAAGGTTGGAATGACATTTTGAAACGTCCAGCTGTACCTTATTAACGATTTATTGCTTGCTTGACTTATTTTTGATGAGCATATGTTTAGATTTATAACCCCATTTTTTGCAAACTTTATTGTCCCTTTGCTCTACACCCTATGATTATGAGTAATACTTTCTGTACCCCTTTTCTTGTGATTTTTGTTCTTGATTTTATTTCTAGATACAATGGAATGTATGTCACTCCTCAAGCGCTAAAAGGTACATAACCTGTGTTTAGCACAAATAAACTTGCTGCTTTAGCACTTGCTGTCCTGGTATTGCCTGGCAGTCCTCCAAACCCCACTTTCTATTTGTCTTTTCTTCCACGCACTCCCTCTTCCAGGTTGAGAACATTTGAGTGGGGCTGAGGCTCTCCGCTGGTCAGAAGCCCCCCGGCAAACGTGCCAGACCCCCACAAACATTATCCCCTCATTCAGAGTCTCACTAAATAATGCACACCTGCGGAAGAGTCAGAAGTCCCTTTTCTATGGCCACTCGTTAAGAGCCTCACTAAGTGTACAAACCTGAGGAAATAGGATTTACCATTATCCCCTCATTCAGAGTCTCACAAAATAATGCACACCTGTGGAATAGTCAGGATACTTTTTCCAGTGGCCACTCGTTAAGAGCCTCACTAAGTGTACAAACCTGGAGAAATAGTCAGGATTTACCCTTATCCCCTCATTCAGAGTCTCACTAAATAATGCACACCTGCGGAAGAGTCAGAAGTCCCTTTTCTATGGCCACTCGTTAAGAGCCTCACTAAGTGTACACACCTGAGGAAATAGGATTTACCATTTGTGGGGATTGCTCCTGCGAAGGGCCCTTGACAGGACCCTCGCCATCTTGAGCTTGAGCCCATACACGTTTCTCCTCTCCTGGAGGCTGTTGAGCTAAGGGGAAAGAGGAAGTCTGGTTGCACTGATTCTTTAATTATTTATTTTTGCCTCTGACATTTGCAACAGAATGGCTGAGCTCAGGCCTTGTGGTCTAATGAGACATTGTATAGTTAGACATTGTGTGCCTCCTAGTTCCTTCTCTGCACAATGACTGTATGACTTTATTTACCTCTGCTAATTCAATCATATTGTTTGCATATAATCCTATATGAATAGGCAAGGTTGGAATGACATTTGGAAACGTCCAGCTGTACCTTATTAACGATTTATTGCTTGCTTGACTTATTTTAGATGAGCATATGTTTAGATTTATAACCCCATTTTTCGCAAACTTTATTGTCCCTTTGCTCTACACCCTATGATTATGAGTAATACTTTCTGTACCCCTTTTCTTGTGATTTTTGTTCTTGATTTTATTTCTAGATACAATGGAATGTATGTCACTCCTCAAGCGCTAAAAGGTACATAACCTGTGTTTAGCACAAATAAACTTGCTGCTTTAGCACTTGCTGTCCTGGTATTGCCTGGCAGTCCTCCAAACCCCACTTTCTATTTGTCTTTTCTTCCACGCACTCCCTCTTCCAGGTTGAGAACATTTGAGTGGGGCTGAGGCTCTCCGCTGGTCAGAAGCCCCCCGGCAAACGTGCCAGACCCCCACAAACATTATCCCCTCATTCAGAGTCTCACTAAATAATGCACACCTGCGGAAGAGTCAGAAGTCCCTTTTCTATGGCCACTCGTTAAGAGCCTCACTAAGTGTACAAACCTGAGGAAATAGGATTTACCATTATCCCCTCATTCAGAGTCTCACAAAATAATGCACACCTGTGGAATAGTCAGAAGTCCCTTTTCTATGGCCACTCGTTAAGAGCCTCACTAAGTGTACAAACCTGGAGAAATAGTCAGGATTTACCCTTATCCCCTCATTCAGAGTCTCACTAAATAATGCACACGTGTGGAATAGTCAGGAGAATGTTTCATATGGCCTCTAATTCGGAGTGTCACTAAATAATGTGGTTTAGTCAGGAGTCTATTTCATGTAGACACATATTCAGAGCTTCAGTGAATAAGACAGACACTTGATATAGAAAGGAATCTAATTGAGATGGAAACATATTCTGACTCTCACTGAATAATACACACCTGGGGAATAATTTGGAGTCTATTTTCATGGACATATATTCAGAGCCAAGGAAAATGATGTACACCTGTGGAGTAGCCAGGAGTCTATTTTATTAGGACACTCATTCATAGCCTCAGTGGATAACATGCACGTGTGGATTAGTCAGGATTCCATTTTATATGGCCACTTACTCATATCCTCAGTAAATGAAAATGAAAATGAAAATGTAAAATACTTAGCACTCTATTTCATGAAGAAACTCACTCAGAGATTCACTGAATAATACAAATATTTGAGATAGACAGCATCCTGTTTTATATGGTTAAACGAAAAGAGCCTCACTGAGTAATTCACACCAGGGGAAGTGTTAGGAGTCTACGTTATATAGCCTTTAATTTACAGAATCAGGAAATAATGCACACGTGTGGAATAGACACTAGTCTATTTTATATGGCCGCAAAATCAAAGCCTTTTCAAATACTGCACATGTGGGGAATAATAAACTGTCTGTTTTATATGTTGTTTTCTTTGTTGAATCAAAAACTTATGCACACCTGTGGAGTAAAATGGGTTCTATTTCAGAAGGTCACTCTTTCCGTATTTTAGTGAATAATATGTATATCTGAAAAGTAAGAAATCTCTTTCACTTGGCCACTCCTTCAGGGCCTCTGTGAAGAATACTCCCCTCAAAAATAGTCAAGTGTCTACTTTAAATGGCTGTACATTCAGAGAATCTGTAGGTAATGAAAAACTGGGCTATACACCTGAGTCTCTTCTTTATGCCTACTTAGTCAGAGTCTCATCCAATAATACACACCTGGGGAAGAGTTAACAGTCTACTTCATGTAGCCACTCATTTAGAGCCTCAGTGAATAACGCACACCAGCGTAATAGTCGAGCATTTTTTATATGGCCACTCATTTTGTGCTTCACTGAGTGATATACAGCAGAAGAATCCTCAGAATTCTATTTGATACTACCACGCCTTTAGCACCTTATTGAATAATTCACAATGGACCAATAGTCAGGTGTCTATTTTATATGGTCTGACACTCAAAGATTCAGTGAATAATAAACTTATATGGAGTAATCAGGACGCTGTTTAAGATAGCCACGAATTCAGTGCCTTTCTGAATGATATAAACCTGGGTAATAGACGGGCTTCTATTTCATATGAACTCTAATTTTGTGTATCGTTGAGTAACACACACGTGGGGCAGTGTCAGGAGTCTATTTGGTATGGACACTCAAACAGAACCTCTTTGATTAATGCACACATGTATAATAATGAGGAGTCTATGTCATATGGCTACTCATTCAGACAAACAGTGAATAATGCACATGTAAAGTAATTAGCAGTCTCATTCTTATGGACCCTCTGTCACAGCCTCACTGAATATTACACACTTGTGATATAGTCTGGAGTCTATTTTTATGGCCACCCATTCAGAGAATCACGAAATAATGCACACCTGTGGAATAGTCAGAAGTCTCTTTCCTATGGCCACTTGTTAAGAGCCTCACTAAGTGTAGATACCTGGGGAAATAGTAAGGATTTACCATTATCCCCTCATTCAGAGTCTCACTAAATAATGTACACCTGTGGAATAGTCAAAAGACTCTTTCCTATGGCCACTCGTTAAGAGCCTCACTAAGTGTACACACCTGGGGAAATAGTCAGGATTTACTTATATCCCTTCATTCGAAGTGTCACTAAATAATGCACACCTGCGGAATAGTCATCAGACTTTTTCATTTGGCCTCTTAATCGGAGTGTCACTGAATAATGTGATGTAGTCAGGAGTCTATTTCATGTAGACACATATTCAGAGCCACAGTGAATAAAAGAGGCCCTTAATGTTGTAAGGAATCTAATTAATATGGCCACATCTTTGGAGCCTCACTGAATAATACACAACTGGAGAATAAATTAGAATCTTTTTTCGATGGACATTTATTCAGAGCCTCGGTATATAATGTACACCTGCGGAGTAGCCAGGAATCTATTTTATTAGGACACTTATTCATAGCCTCAGTGGATAATTTGCACGTGTGGATTAGTTTGGATTCCAAATTATATGGCCACTGACTTAAAATATCAGTGAAAAATGCACAGATGTAAAGTATTAAGAAGTCTATTTCGTATAGACACTAATTCAGAGATTCAGTACATAATACAAATATTTAATATAGCAGCATCCTGTTTCATATGGTCACACAAAATGAGCCTCACTAAGTAAGGCACACGTAGGGAAGTGTTAGGAGTCTACTTTATATAGCCTCTCCTTTACAGCCTCAGGGAATAATGCACACGTGTGGAATAGACACTAGACTATTTGATATGGCCACAAAATCAAAGCCTGAGTGAGTAATACACAACTTTAGGATAGTCACTTGTCTATTTTACATGCCCAAATATTTAGAGTCAGAGTCAATATTACACGCCTGTGGACAAGTCAGAAAACAATTTCATATGGCCAAAGTTTTAGAGCCTCAGTGAATAAAACATACCTGGAAATACTCAGGACGATATTACATGTGGCATCAATTTCAGAGCATTCTTGAATAATAAACACCTCTATTGTAGTCAGAATTCTGTTTTGTATAGCCACATATTCAGGGCCTTACTGAATAAAATACACCTTGAGAAAAGTTAAAATTCTATTTCGTATAGCCACTCATTTAGAGCCGAATGTTAAAACGCACTCCTAAGGAGCATTCAGGAGGCTCCATTTTATGGCCACTCATTCAGAGCTTCACAGAATAATACAGACCTATGAAAACGTCAGGAGTGTATTTCCCACGATCACTTATTCAGAACATCAGTGAGGAATCATATATATCTGGAAAATCTTCAGGATTATATTATATATAGCCACTTATTCAGAGACTCACTGAATAATGCACAGCTAAGGAATAGTCTGGAGAATATTTGATATGACTCTTCACCCAGCGACTCAGTGGACAATGCAGAACTGAAAAATAGTCAAGAGGATAGAGTCAAGGGTTTATGTTATGTCGTCACTCGTTCAGAATCTCACTGAAGAATACACACCTTGGGAATAGTCAGAGTTCAAATCATATGGACACTCAATCAGAGCATTACCGAATAATACACAATGGGGCAATAGTAAGGAGTCTATTTCATATGGCCTGTCATTTGGAGCTTCAGTGCTTAATAAACAGCTGTGTAGTAGTCAGGGCCCTATTTAAGGTAGCCCCAAATTAAGCAGCTCCGTGAATGATACACACATGTGTTCGAGTCAGGAGACTATTTGACATAGACACTCATACAGAACTTTTTTGAATACTTCACATGTGGGGAATAATCACTAGTCTGTTTCATATGGTGATTAGTTTGCAGAATCAAAAAATAACGCACACATGTTGAGTAAAATGGGTTCTATTTCATAAGGCCACTCTTTCAGTGTTTTAGTGAATAGAATGTATATCTGATAAGTCAGGAATCTCTTTCACATGGCCACTCGTTCAGGGCCTCTGTGAAGAATACTCCCCTCAAAAACAGTCAAGGGTGTACTTCAAATGGCTACACATTCAAAGTCTCTGTACATAATGAACACCTGGGCAATACACCTGAGTCTCCTTTTTATGTCCACTTAGTCAGAGACTCATTCAATAATACACACCTCGGGAAGAGTTAAGAGTCTACTTCATGGAGGCACTCATTTAGAGCCTCAGTGAATAATACACACCAGGGTAATAGTCGAGAATTTTTTATATGGCCACTCATTTTGTGCCTCACTCAGTGATATTCACCTGAAGATTCCTCAGGATTGGATTAGATACTACCACTCATTTAGAACCTTATTGAATAATTCACATTGGAACAATAGTCAGGTGTCTATTTTATATGGTCTATCATTCAAAGTTTTAGTGAGAGCCTCCCACTATTATTGTGTGGGAGTCTAAGTCCCTTTGTAAGTCATTAAGAACTTGCCTTATATATCTGGGTGCTCCTACATTGGGTCCATATATATTTAGAATCGTTATCTCTTCTTGTTGTATCGATCCTTTTACCATTATGTAATGACCTTCTTTGTCCCTTTTGATCTTTGTTACTTTAAAGTCTATTTTATCAGAGATGAGAATTGCAACTCCTGCTTTTTTTTGCTCTCCATTTGCTTGGTAAATCTTCCTCCATCCCTTTATTTTGAGCCTTTGTGTATCTTTGCATGTGAGGTGGGTTTCCTGGATACAGCACACCGATGGGTTTTGGTTTTTATCCAATTTGCCAGTCTGTGTCTTTTGATTGGTGCATTTAGCCCATTTACATTCAGGGTTAATATTGTTATGTGTGAATTTGATACTGCCATTTTGATGCTAGCTGGCTGTTTTGCCCGTTGGTTCATGTACATTCTTCATTTTGTTGATGTTCTTTAGCTTTTGGTATGCTTTGAGGATGGCTGGAACTGGTTGTTTCTTTCTATGTGTAGTGCCTGTTTCAGGAGCTCTTCAAAGCAGGCCTAGTGGTGACAAAATCTCTGAGTACTTGCTTGTTCGTGAAGGATTTTATTTTTCCTTCACTTATGAAGCTCAGTTTGGCTGGATATGAAATTCTGGGTTGAAAGCTCTTTTCTTTAAGGATGTTGAATATTGGCCCCCACTCTCTTCTGGCTTGTAGAGTCTCTGCCGAGAGATCTGCTGTGAGTCTGATGGGCTTCCCTTTGTGGGTGACCTGACCTTTCTCTCTGGCTGCCCTTAGTATTTTCTCCTTCGTTTCAACCCTAGTGAATCTGACGATTATGTGCCTTGGGGTTGCTCTTCTTGCAGAGTATCTTTGTGGTGTTCTCTGTATTTCCTGGAGTTGAGTATTGACCTGTCTTGCTAGGTTGGGGAAATTTTCCTGGATAATATCCTGAAGAGTTTTTTCCAGCTTGGATTCATTCTCTTCGTCACATTTTGGTACACCTATCAAATGTAGGTTGGGTCTCTTCACATAGTCCCACATTTCTTGGAGATTTTGTTCATTCCTTTTTGTGCTTTTTTCTTTAATCTTGGTTTCTCTTTTTATTTCATTGAGTTGATCTTCAACTTCTGATATTCTTTCTTCTGCTTGGTCAATTCGGCTGTTGAAACTTGTGCATGCTTCGCGAAGTTCTCGTGTTGTGTTTTTCAGCTCCTTCAATTCATTCATATTCCTCTCTAAGTTGTCCATTCTCGTTATCAATTCCTCGAATCTTTTTTCAAGGTTCTTAGTTTCTTTGCACTGGTTTAGAACATGTTCCTTTAGCTCACTGAAGTTTCTCATTATCTACTTTCTGAAGTCTGATTCCGTCATTTCGTCACATTCATTCTCCGTCCAGCTTTGTTCCCTTGCTGGTGAGGAGTTTTGGTCCTTTTTTGGAGGTGAGGTGTTTTGGTTTCGGGTGCTTTCCTCCTTTTTGCGCTGGTTTCTTCCCATCTTTATGGATTTATCCGCCTGTCTTCTTAGTAGTTGCTGATTTTTCAATTGGATCTCTGTGTGGACACTTAGATTGTTGATGATGAAGTATTTCTGTTACTTAGTTTTCCCTCTAATGATCTATCCTCTCTGCTGTATGAATGCTGAGGTTCACTCCAGGCCCTGTTTGTCTGGGGTATGCCTGCAGCAGCTGCAGAACAATGAGGATGATACCAGTTTCTTCTTCTGCTGCCCTTGTTCCAGAATGATGCCAGCCAAATGTGAGTCTGATGGGCTTCCCTTTGTGGGTGACCTGACCTTTCTCTCTGGCTGCCCTTAGTATTTTCTCCTTCGTTTCAACCCTAGTGAATCTGACGATTATGTGCCTTGGGGTTGCTCTTCTTGCAGAGTATCTTTGTGGTGTTCTCTGTATTTCCTGGAGTTGAGTATTGACCTGTCTTGCTAGGTTGGGGAAATTTTCCTGCATAATATCCTGAAGAGTTTTTTCCAGCTTGGATTTATTCTCTTCGTCACATTTTGGTACACCTATCAAATGTAGGTTGGGTCTCTTCACGTAGTCCCACATTTCTTGGAGATTTTGTTCATTCCTTTTTGTGCTTTTTCTTTAATCTTGGTTTCTCTTTTATTTCATTGAGTTGATCTTCAACTTCTGATATTCTTTCTTCTGCTTGGTCAATTCGCTGTTGAAACTTGTGCATGCTTCAAGTTCTCGTGTTGTGTTTTTCAGCTCCTTCAATTCATTCATATTCCTCTCTAAGTTGTCCATTCTCGTTATCAATTCCTCGAATCTTTTTTCAAGGTTCTTAGTTTCTTTGCATTGGTTTAGAACATGTTCCTTTAGCTCACTGAAGTTTCTCATTATCTACTTTCTGAAGTCTGATTCCGTCATTTCGTCACATTCATTCTCCGTCCAGCTTTGTTCCCTTGCTGGTGAGGAGTTTTGGTCCTTTTTTGGAGGTGAGGTGTTTTGGTTTCGGGTGCTTTCCTCCTTTTTGCGCTGGTTTCTTCCCATCTTTATGGATTTATCCGCCTGTCTTCTTAGTAGTTGCTGATTTTTCAATTGGATCTCTGTGTGGACACTTAGATTGTTGATGATGAAGTATTTCTGTTACTTAGTTTTCCCTCTAATGATCTATCCTCTCTGCTGTATGAGTGCTGAGGTCCACTCCAGGCCCTGTTTGTCTGGGGTATGCCTGCAGCAGCTGCAGAACAATGAGGGATGATACCAGTTTCTTCTTCTGCTGCTCTTGTTCCAGAATGATGCCAGCCAAATGTCAGTCTGATTAGTCCTTTTCTGGGGTGACTCCTTGGATATATAGGGGTCAGGGAGCTGCTTGAGGAGACAGTCTGTGCTTTATAGGAGCTCCAGTGCTGAGCTGTGTGCTCCGTTTTTCATTCAGGGTTGTTGGGAGGTTGTTTATGTCTGCTGCAATAGAACTCATAAAACACCACTCTTTTTTTTTTCACCCTTAGATGCTCTGTCTCAGGGAGTTGGGGCTTTCTTTATGAGTATCTGTTGCACTGTCCTGCCCCACTAGGTGGCAGTCTATTCACTATTTGCCTGCCGGGGCTCTGACCTGCTAGCGCGCGTCCGCCCTGTTGCTGCCTGGCGGAGTCTCTCTGTTATTTCAGGTTGCCTCAGCAACGGGAGGCTGCGTCAGTCCTGGGCGGTACTTAAGTGGGGGTGCACTTCTTCAGCAATGGTGGACGCACCTCCCTGACCAGGCTGCACTGTCATAGATGCCGGCAACAAACTTCTCAGCCCCAAGCGCCTCCAGTCACCGCCCTGCTTGTCCCCGTGAGCATGGGACCCGCCAAGCCTGATCACCCAGCTCCCTGCCTCAGAGTCCGTCCTCTCTCTCTCTCTCTTCCTATCCCCAAGCTGAAAGGTCGACTCTCTCACTGGCGCCCCAGGAGCCTGCCGATAGGGCACTGGGATCCCTGTGATCTCCCGTGCTGCTGCCCACTACCCCGGCTCAGATGAAGGACATGGATGAATCTGGAGAACATCATTCTCAGCAAACTGACACAAGAACAGAAATAGAAACACCGCATATACTCACTCATAAGTGGGTGAGAAAAATGAGAACACATGGACACAGAGAGGCGGTCTACTATACACTGGGGACTGTTGGGGGGAATGGGGGAGGGACAGCAGAGGGGGGCTGGGGCGGATAGCCTGGGGATGAATACCAAGTGTGGGTGAAGGGGAGGAAAGCAGCAAAGCACACTGCCATGTGTGTACCTATGCAACTATCTTGCTCGTTCTGCACATCTACCCCCAAACCTATAATGCAATAAAAATTTAATTAAAACAAGTTTTAGTGAATAGTAAACTTCTATGGAGTAATAACGACGCTGTATAAGATAGCCACAAATTAAGTGCCTTGCTGTATGATACGCACCTGTGTGATAGTCAGGAGTCTATTTCATATGAACTCTAATTTTGTGTTTTGTTGAGTAATACACACCGGGAGCAGTGTCAGGACTCTATTTGGTATGGACACTGAAACAGATTTTTTTTGATTAATGCACACATGGATAATGATGAAGAGTCTATGTCTTATGGCTACTCATTCAGAAAAACGGTGAATAATGACCATGTGGAGTAGTTAGAAGGCTGTTTCATATGGCCCCTCTTTCACAGCCTCACTGAATATTACATACTTGTGATATAGTTTGGAGTCTATTTTTTTTAATAAGAGAAAACAGACACAGAAATGTACATATTGTGTAACTCTATAGGAAATGTCCAGAATATACAAATTCATATAGACAGAAAGTAGATTAGTGGTTTCCAAGAGGTGGGGGAGGAAGAAATGGAGAGTACCTGATATTGGGTACAGGGTTTCTTTCTCAGTGATGAAATTGTTATATAATTATAGTGGTGATGGTTGCACAATTTTGTGAATATATTAAAAACTACTAAAAGTACACTGAAAAATAATTTTTAAAAACTGTTTAGAAATGCAATGAATAGCATGTTACATATGTCATTTCACACATGTGCTGGCATATGTGAACAATAAATTATTAGAAAAGGTATGGCCAGGTCAATGGAGGCATGAAACCTTAAGCCTGGCTGACATTACTGAACCTCTCTACACAGTGATTTTAAGAATAAATTGTTGGTCAATTTTGGTGTCTTATGCCTGTAATCCCAACACTTTGGGAAGCTCATGTGGGCAGATCATGAGGTCAGTTCGAGACCAGCCTGGAAAACATGGTGAAACCCCATCTCTACTAAAAATACAAAAATTAGCTGGGTGTGGTGGTGGACACCTGTAATCCAGCTACTTGGGTTATTGAGTGGGGATAATAATTTGAACCAGGAAGCAGAGGTTGCAGTGAGCCAAGTTTGCACCATTGCACTCCAATCTGGGTGACAGGTCAAGACTCCATCTCAAAAAAAAAAAAGAATAAATTGTTAAAATTTTCACAGCAATGATGGAGCATGTCTTTTTTTTATGGCCACTCATTCAGAGAATCACTAAATAATGCACACCCTCGGAACAGTCAGAAGTCTCTTTCCTACGGCCACTCGTTAAAAGACTCACAAAGTGTACACTCCTGCAGAAATAGTCAGGATTTACCTTTATCTCCTCATTTAGAGTCTCACTAAATAATGCACACCTGTGGAATATTTATTAGACTTTTTCATGTGGCCTCTAATTCGGAGTGTCACCGAATAATGTGGTGTATTCTGAATTCTATTTCATGTAGACACATATACAGAGCTTCAGTGAATAAGAAAGACACTTGATATAGTAAGAAATCTAATTGATATGGAAAGATATTCTGATCCTCACTGAATAATACACACCTGGGGAATAATTTGGAGTCTATTTTCGATGGACATATATTCAGAGGCAAGGAAAATGATGTACACCTGTGGAGTAGCCAGGAGTCTATTTTATTAGGACACTCATTAATTGCCTCAGTGGATAATATGCACGTGTGGATTCTTCAGGATTTTATCTTATATAACCACTGATTCATAACCTCAGTGAAAAATGCAAAAATGTAAAATTCTTAGCAGTCTATTTCATATAGACACTCTTTTAGAGATTCACTGAATAATACAAATATTTGAGATAGACAGCATCCCGTTTCATATGGTTAAACAAAAAGAGCCTCACTGAGTAATGCACACCAGGGGAAGTGTTAGGAGTCTACTTTATATAGCCTTTAATTTACAGAATCAGGAAATAATGCACACGTCTGGAATAGACAGTAGTCTATTTTATGTGGCCGTAAAATCAAAGCCTATTAGAATACAGCACCTGTGGGGAATAATCACTTGTCTGTTTCATATGGTGTTTCGTCGGGTGAATCAAAAACTTATGCACACCTGTGGAGTAAAATGGGTTCTATTTCAGAAGACCACTCTTTCTGTGTTTTAGTGAATAATATGTATATCTGAAAAGTAAGGAATCTCTTTCACATGTCCACCTGTTCAGGGCCTCTGTGAAGAATACTCGTTTCAAAAATAGTCAAGTATCTTCTTTAAATGGCTACACATTCAGAGACTCTGTAGGTAATGAACACATGGGCAATACACCTGAGTCTCTTTTTTATGCCCACTTAGTCAGAGACTCATTCAATAATACACAATAAAGGAGATTTAGGAGTCTGCTTCATGTAGCCACTCATTTAGAGCCTCAGTGAATAATGCACACCAGGGTAATAGTCGAGGGTTTTTTATATGGCCAGTCATTTTGTGCCTCACTGAGTGATATACACTTGAAGAATCCAAAGGATTCTTTTTGATACTACCACGCATTTAGCACCTCATTGATTAATTCACAATAGAGCAATAGTCAGCTGTCTATTTTATATGGTCTATCACTCAAAGTTTCAGTGAATAATAAACTTCTATGCAGTAATCAGGACGCTGATTAAGATAGCCACGAATTAAGTGCCTTCCTAAATGATACACACCTGGGTAATGGCCTGGCATCTATTTCATATGAACTCTAATTTTGTGTATCATTGGGTAATAGACCCCTGGGACAGTGTCAGGGGTCTGTTTGGTATGGATACTCAAACAGAACCTGTTTGATTAATGCACACATGTATAATATTGAGAAGTCTATATCATACTGGTACTCATTCAGACAAACAGTGAATAATGCACATGTAAAGTAATTAGAAGTCTGATTCTTTTTTTTTCTTTTTTGCCAATCATTGAGAGCTTATAAGGTTGCTGAGGTTGGTTGGCCTTGAACTCTTGGCCTCGCCTTCACAAGCGCCACGACATCCGGCCGGAGCCACTTTGGGCCCCAGAAGTCTAATTCTTATGGACCCTCTTTCACAGCCTCACTGAATATTACACACTTGTGATATAGTCTGGAGTCTATTTTTATGGCCACTCATTCAGAGAATCACTAAATAATGCACACCTGTGGAATAGTCAGAAGTCTCTTTCCTATGGCCACTTGTTAAAAGACCCACAAAGTGTGCACTCCTGCAGAAATAGTCAGGATTTACCTTTATCCCCTCATTCAGAGTCTCACTAAATAATGCACACCTGTGGAATATTCATTAGACTTTTTCATGTGGCCTCTAATTTGAAGTGTCACCGAATAATGTGGTGTATTCTGGATTGTATTTCATGTAGACACATATTCAGAGCTTCAGTGAATAAGACAGACACTTGATATAGTAAGAAATCTAATTGATATGGAAAGATATTCTGATCCTCACTGAATAATACACACATGGGGAATAATTTGGAGTCTATTTTCGATGGACATATATTCAGAGCCAAGGAAAATGATGTACACCTGTGGAGTAGCCAGAAGTCTATTTTATTAGGACACTCATTCATTGCCTCAGTGGATAATATGCACGTGTGGATTCGTCAGGATTTTATCTTATATAACCACTGACTCATAACCTCAGTGAAAAATGCAAAAATGTAAAATTCTTAGCAGTCTATTTCATATAGACACTCTTTTAGAGATTCACTGAATAATACAAATATTTGAGATAGACAGCATCCCGTTTCATATGGTTAAACAAAAAGAGCCTCACTGAGTAATGCACACCAGGGGAAGTGTTAGGAGTCTACTTTATATAGCCTTTAATTTACAGAATCAGGAAATAATGCACACGTCTGGAATAGACAGTAGTCTATTTTATGTGGCCGTAAAATCAAAGCCTATTAGAATACAGCACCTGTGGGGAATAATCACTTGTCTGTTTCATATGGTGTTTCGTCGGGTGAATCAAAAACTTATGCACACCTGTGGAGTAAAATGGGTTCTATTTCAGAAGGCCACTCTTTCTGTGTTTTAGTGAATAATATGTATATCTGAAAAGTAAGGAATCTCTTTCACATGTCCACCTGTTCAGGGCCTCTGTGAAGAATACTCGTTTCAAAAATAGTCAAGTGTCTTCTTTAAATGGCTACACATTCAGAGACTCTGTAGGTAATGAACACATGGGCAATACACCTGAGTCTCTTTTTTATGCCCACTTAGTCAGAGTCTCATTCAATAATACACAACTGGGGAAGAGTTAAGAGTCTACATCATGTAGCCACTCATTTAGAGCCTCAGTGAATAATGCACACCAGGGTAATAGTCGAGCGTTTTTTATATGGCCAGTCATTTTGTGCCTCACTGAGTGATATACACCTGAAGAATCCAAAGGATTCTTTTTGATACTACCACGCATTTAGCACCTCATTGATTAATTCACAATAGAGCAATAGTCAGCTGTCTATTTTATATGGTCTATCACTCAAAGGTTCAGTGAATAATAAACTTCTATGGAGTAATCAGGACGCTGATTAAGATAGCCACGAATTAAGTGCCTTCCTAAATGATACACACCTGGGTAATGGCCTGGCATCTATTTCATATGAACTCTAATTTTGTGTATCATTGGGTAATAGACCCCTGGGACAGTGTCAGGGGTCTGTTTGGTATGGATACTCAAACAGAACCTGTTTGATTAATGCACACATGTATAATATTGAGAAGTCTATATCATACTGGTACTCATTCAGACAAACAGTGAATAATGCACATGTAAAGTAATTAGAAGTCTGATTCTTTTTTTTTCTTTTTTGCCAATCATTGAGAGCTTATAAGGTTGCTGAGGTTGGTTGGCCTTGAACTCTTGGCCTCGCCTTCACAAGCGCCACGACATCCGGCCGGAGCCACTTTGGGCCCCAGAAGTCTAATTCTTATGGACCCTCTTTCACAGCCTCACTGAATATTACACACTTGTGATATAGTCTGGAGTCTATTTTTTATGGTCACCCATTCAGAGAATCACTAAATAATGCACACCTGCGGAATAGTCAGAAATGTCTTTCCTATGGCCACTCGTTATGAGCCTCACTAAGTGTACACACCTGGAGAAATAGTCAGGATTTACCTTTATCGCCTAATTCAGAGTCTCACTAAATAATGCACACCTGTGGAATAATCAGGAGAGATTTTCATGTGGCCTCTAATTCGGAGTGTCACTGAATAATGTGGTGTATTCAGGAGTCTATTTCATGTAGACACATATTCAGAGCTTCAGTGAATAAGACAGACACTTTATATAGTAAGGAATCTAATTGATATGAAAACATATTCTGAGCCTCACTGAATAATGCACACCTGGATAATAATTTGGAGTCTATTTTCGATGGACATTCATTCAGAGCCTCGGTAAATAATATACACCTGTGGAGTAGCCAGGAGTCTATTTTATTAGGACATATATTCATAGCCTCAGTGGATAATATGCATGTGTGGATTAGTCCGGATTCCAATTTATACGGCCACTGACTCGTAACCTCAGTAAAAAATGCACAAATGTAAAGTACTCAGCAGTCTATTTTATATAGACACATTCAGTAATTCACTAAATAATACAAATATTTAATATAGCAGCATCCTGTTTCATATGGTCACACAAAATGAGCCTCACTGAGTAAGGCACATCTAGGGAATTGTTAGGAGTCTACTATATATAACCTCTCATTTAAAGCCTCAGAAAATAATGCACACGTGTAGAATAGAAACTAGACTATTTTATATTTCCACAAAATCAAAGCCTGAGTGAGTAATACACAACTTTGGAATAGTCACTTGTCTATTTTACATGCCCAAATATTTAGAGTCAGAGTCAATAATACACGCCTGTGGACAAGTCAGAAAACAATTTCATATGGCCAAAGTTTCAGAGCCTCAGTGAATAATACATACTTGGGAAATACTCAGGACGCTATTACATGTGACATCAATTTCAGAGTTTTTTGAATAAGAAACACCTCTATTGTAGTCAGAATTCTATTTCCTATAGCCACATATTCAGAGTCTAACTGAATAACGTACACCTTGGGAAAAGTTAAAATTCTATTTTGTATAGCCACTCATTTAGAACCAAATGTAAAACGCATGCCTAAGGAGCATTCAAGAGGCTCTATTTTATGGCCATTCATTCAGAGCCTAACTGAATAACAGACACCTTGGGAAAGTCAGGATTCTATTATACATGGCCACTTATTCAGAAACTCAGTGAGGAATCATATATATCTGGAAAATACTCAGTATTATATTATATATAGCCACTTATTCAGAGACTCACTGAATAATGCACAGCTAAGGAATAGTCTGGAGACTATTTGATATGACTCTTCACCCAGCGACTCAGTGGACAATGCAGAACCGAAAAATAGTCAAGGGGAATGATGGACATTTATTCAGAGCCTCGGTAAATAATGCAGACCTGTGGAGCAGCCAGGAGTCTGTTTCATTTGAAAACACATTCATAGCCTGAGTGGATAATATGCACGTGTGGACTAGTCAGGATTACATTTTATATGGCCACTGACTCGTAACCTCAATGAATAATGCACAAATGTAAAGTACTCAGCAGTCTATTTCATATAGCCACTAATAAATAGATTCACTGAATAATACAAATATTTAATATAGCAGCATCCTGTTTCATATGGTCACACAAAATGAGCCTCACTGAATAATACACACCTGGGAAGTGTTAGGAGTCTACTATATATAACCTCTCATTTAAAGCCTCAGAAAATAATGCACACGTGTAGAATAGAAACTAGACTATTTTATATTTCCACAAAATCAAAGCCTGAGTGAGTAATACACAAATTTGGAATAGTCACTTGTCTATTTTACATGCCCAAATATTTAGAGTCAGAGTCAATAATACACGCCTGTGGACAAGTCAGAAAACAATTTCAAATGGCCAAAGCTTCAGAGCCTCAGTGAATAATACATACTTGGGAAATACTCAGGACGCTATTACATGTGACATCAATTTCAGAGTTTTTTGAATAAGAAACACCTCTATTGTAGTCAGAATTCTATTTCCTATAGCCACATATTCAGAGACTAACTGAATAACGTACACCTTGGGAAAAGTTAAAATTCTATTTTGTATAGCCACTCATTTAGAACCAAATGTAAAACGCATGCCTAAGGAGCATTCAAGAGGCTCTATTTTATGGCCATTCATTCAGAGCTTCACAGAATAATACAGACCTATGAAAACGTCAGGAGTGTATTTCACACGGCCCCTTATTCAGAAACTCAGTGAGGAATCATATATATCTGGAAAATACTCAGGATTATATTATATATAGCCACTTATTCAGAGACTCACTGAATAATGCACACCTGTGGAGTAGCCAGGAGTCTATTTTATATGGCCACTCATTCAGAGCCTCAGTGAATAATGCACACCTGGAGAATAATTTGGAGTCTATTTTCGATGGACATTCATTCAGAGCCTCGGTAAATAATGCAGACCTGTGGAGTAGCCAGGAGTCTATTTTATTAGGACACTCATTCATAGCCTCAGTGGATAATATGCACGTGTGGATTAGTCAGGATTCCATTTTATATGGCCACTGACTCGTAACCTCAATGAATAATGCACACCTGTGGAGTAGCCAGGAGTCTATTTTATATGGCCACTCATTCAGAGATTCACTGAATAATAAAATTATTTGAGATAGACAGCATCCTGTTTCATATGGTCATACAAAAGAGCCTCACTGAGTGACACACACCTGGGAAGAGTTAAGAGTCTACTTCATGTAGCCACTCATTTAAAGCCTAAGGGAATAATGCACACGTGTGGAATAGACACTAGTCTAATTTATGTGGCCACAAAATCAAAGCCTGAATCATTAATACACAACTTTGGAAGAGTAACTAGTCTATTTTATATGGCCACTCATTCAGAGCCTCGGTAAATAATGCAGACCTGTGGAGTAGCCAGGAGTCTATTTCATATGGCCAAAGTTCCAGAGCCTCAGTGAAAAATAAATACCTGAGGAATACGCTGGAGGCTATTATATGTGGAATTTCTTCAGAGGTTCATTGAGTAAAGAACACCTATATTGTAGTCAGAATTCTATTTCATATAGCCACATACTCAGAGTCTAACTGAAATACAGACACCTTGGGAAAGTCAGGATTCTATTTCGTATAGCCGCTCATTTACAGCCAAATGTAAAAACTCATGCCTGAGTAGTATATAGGAGTCTCCATTTTTTGGCCACTCATTCAGAGCCTCACAGAATTATACAGACGTATGAAAATGTCAGGAGTGTACTTGCCATGGCCACTTACTCAGTTCCTCAGTGAAGAATCATATATATATCTGGAAAATACGCAGGATTCTATTATATATAGCCAATTATTAAGAGACTCACTGAATAATGCACACCTGGAGAATTGTCTGGAGACTATTTGATATGACCATTCACCCAGCTACTCAGTGTTAAATGCAGAGCTGAGACCATAGTCAAGAGGACAGAGTCAGGAGTCTATTTTATGTGGTCACTCGTTCAGAAACTGAGTGAAGAATATACACCTTGGGAATAGTCAGAGTCCAGGTCATATGGCCACTCACTCACAGCATTACTGAATAATGCGCAATGGGCCAATAGTAAGGAGTCTATTTCATATGGCCTCTCATTCAGAGCTTCAGTGCTTAATAAACAGCTGTGAAGGAGTGAGGACCCTACTGACGGTAGCCACAAATAAAGCAGCTCCGTTAATGATACACACATGTGTGAGATTTAGGAGACTATTTGATACGGACACTCATATAGAAGGTCTTCGAATATTGCACATGTGGGAATAATCACTAGTCTATTTCATATGGTGGTTCGTCTGGAGAGTCAAAACTTAACGCCCACCTGTGGAGTACAATGCGGTCTATTTCATAAGGCCACTCTTTCAGTGTTTTAGTGAATAACATGTATATCTGATAAGTCAGGAATCTCTTTCACATGGCCACTCGTTCTGGGCCTCTGTGAATAATACTCCCCTCAGAAACAGTCAAGGGTCTACTTTAAATTCCTACACATTCAGAGGCTCTGTAAGTAATGAACACCTGGGCAATACACCTGAGTCTCTTTTTTATGCCCACTTATTCAGAGTCTCGTTCAATAATACACAACTGGGGAAGTGTTAAAAGTCTCCTTCATGTAGCCACTCATTTAGATACTCAGTGAATAATCCACACCAGGGTAATAGTCGAGCATTTTTTAAATAGCCACTAACTCTGTGCCTCGACGAATGATACACACCTGGGGAATGCTCAGGATTCTATTTCATACTACCACTCATTTAGAACCTTATTGTATAATTCACGATGGAGCCATAGTCAGGTGTCTACTTTGTGTCACCTCTCATTCAGTGTTTCAGTGCATAATGATCTTCTATGGAGTAATCAGGACACTGTTAAATTAGCCATGAATTAAGTGCCTTCCTGAATAATACACACCTGGGTGGTAGTCAGGAGTGTATTTCATATGAACTCTAATTCTCTGTCACGCTGAGTAATAGTTAAAATTCTATTTCGTATAGCCACTCATTTAGAGCCTCAGTGAATAATGCACAAATGTAAAGTACTCAGCAGTCTATTTCATATGGCCAAAGTTTCAGAGCCTCAGTGAATAATGCACACCTGTGGAGTAGCCAGGAGTCTATTTTATGGCCATTCATTCAGAGCTTCACAGAATAATACAGACCAATGGAAACGTCAGGAGTGCATTTCAAACGGCCTGTTTCAGGAGTCTATTTGGTATGGACACTCATACCGAACCTGTTGGAATAATGCACGCATGGAGAATAATGAAGTGTCTATGTCATACAGCAACTTATTCAGACAAACAGTGAATAACACACATGTGGAGTCATTAGAATTCTGTTTCGTATGACCCCTCTTTCACAGCCTCACTGAATGTTACACACTTGTGACATAGTCTGGAGTCTATATTTTATGGCCACTCATTCAGAGAATCACTAAATATTTCACACCGGTGGAATAGTCAGAAGTCTCTTTCGTATAACTACCCGTTGAGAGCCTCACTAAATGTACACACCTGGATACATAGTCAGGATTTACTTGTATCTCCTCATTCAGAGTCTCACTAAATAATGCACACCTGTGGAATAGTCAGGAGCCTTATTCATGTGGCCTGTCATTAAATGTGTCATTAAAAAGTGTGGTGTAGTCAGGAGACTCTTTCATGTAGACACATATTCAGAGCCTCAGTGCATAAGGTAAACCATTGATATAGTAAGAAATCTAATCAGCACGGACACATATTCTGATGCTCACTGAATAATACACACATGGAGAATAATTTGGAGTCTATTTTCGATGGTCATTCAATCAGAGCCTCGGTAAATAATGCAGACCTGTGGAGTAGCCAGGAGTCTATTTCATTTGGACACACATTCATAGCCTCAGTGGATAATATGTACATGTGGATTAGTCAGGATTTCATTTTAATATAGCCACTGTCTAGTAACCTAAATGAATAATGCACAAATGTAAAGTACTCAGCAGAGAAAAAGGGAGGCAAGATGGCGTCAGAGAGGTGACTCAGGATTGCAGCTCTCGGTGAAGGTGCAGAGGGTGAGTCCTAGGCGCATCCTCGGATGTTCCTTTTATGCCCACAGAGCGTTGAAAGTTTCAGGTGTGGGAGAGACACGAAACGCTAGCAGCCGGCTAACACAGCCGGCTCCCGCCGCCTCTTCGGCCGGCGCGGAACTCACTGGTCTGGGTGCCCTGTTAAACCGGCAATCTGAGATTTGGAAGGGCAGATTGGCATGTCCATCTGATTGAACGGGACTTGGACAATGAGCCAGACCAGGAGTTTCCTGGGAAGCGTGATCTGAGCCGGGGTAGTGGGCAGCCGCACGGGAGATCGCAAGGATCCCAGTGCCCTATCGGCAGGCTCCTGGGGCGCCAGTGAGAGAGTCGACCTTTCAGCTTGGGGAGAGGAAGAGAGAGAGAGAGAGGACGGACTCTGAGGCAGGGAGCTGGGAGATCGGGCTCGGCGGGTCCCATGCTCACGGGACAAGCAGGGCGGTGACTGGAGGCGCTTGGGGCTGAGAGTTTTGTTGCCGGCATCTAGGACGTTGCAGCCCGGTCAGGGAGGGGCGTCCACCATTGATGACGAAGTGCACCCCCACTTAAGTACCACCCAGGACTGCCTGCCGTTGCCTAGGCAACCTGCCATAACAGAGAGACTTCGCGCTCCACAGCAGAAGGGAGCCCAGCAGCAGGTCAGAGCCCTGGCAGGCAAATAGTGAATAGACTGCCATCTAGTGGGGCAGGACAGTGCAACAGATACTCATAAAGAAAGCCCCAACTCCCTGAGACAGAGCATCTAAGGGTGAAAAAAAAAAAAAAAGAGTGGTGTTTTACGAGTTCTATTGCAGCAGATATAAACAACCTCCCAACAATCCTGAATGAACAACGGAGCTCACAGCTCAGCACTGGAGCTCCTATAAAGCACAGACTGTCGCCTCAAGCAGCTCCCTGACCCCTGTATATTTAAGGAGTCACCCCAGAAAAGGACTAATCAGACTGACATTTGGCTGGCATCATTCTGGAACAAGGGCAGCAGAAGAAGAAACTGGTATCATCCCTCATTGTTCTGCAGCTGCTGCAGGTATACCCCAGACAAGCAGGGCCTGGAGTGAACCTCAGCACTCCTACATCAGAGAGGATAGATCATTAGAGGGAAAACTAAGTAACAGAAATACTTCATCATCAACAATCTCAGTGTCCACACAGAGACCCAATTGAAAAATCAGCCAATACTAAGACGACAGGCGAATAAATCCATAAAGATGGGAAGAAACCAGCGCAAAAAGGAGGAAAACACCCAAAACCAAAACACATCACCTCCAAAAAAGGACCAAAACT
Organism: Saguinus midas; assembly: GCA_021498475.1. NCBI lineage: Eukaryota > Metazoa > Chordata > Mammalia > Primates > Cebidae > Saguinus > Saguinus midas. The sequence goes on along the minus strand of JAKFGQ010000002.1, from coordinate 70,164 downwards.
CCTCACCAGCAAGGGAACAAAGCTGGACAGAGAATGAATGCGACGAAATGACGGAATCAGACTTCAGAAAGTGGATAATGAGAAACTTCAGTGAGCTAAAGGAACATGTTCTAAACCAGTGCAAAGAAACTAAGAACCTAGAAAAAAAGATTTGAAAAAAGATTCGAGGAATTGATAACGAGAATGGACAACTTAGAGAGAAATATGAATGAATTGAAGGAGCTGAAATACACAACACGAGAACTTCACGAAGCATGCACAAGTTTCAACAGCCGAATTGACCAAGCAGAAGAAAGAATATCAGAAGTTGAAGATCAACTCAATGAAATAAAACGAGAAACCAAGATTAAAGACAAAAGTGCAAAAAGGAATGAACAAAATCTCCAAGAAATGTGGGACTATGTGAAGAGACCCAACCTACGTTTGATAGGTGTACCAGAATGTGACGAAGAGAATGAATCCAAGCTGGAAAACACTCTTCAGGATATTATCCAGGAAAATTTCCCCAACCTAGCAAGACAGGTCAATACTCAACTCCAGGAAATACAGAGAACACCACAAAGATACTCTGCAAGAAGAGCAACCCCAAGGCACATAATCGTCAGATTCACTAGGGTTGAAACGAAGGAGAAAATACTAAGGGCAGCCAGAGAGAAAGGTCAGGTCACCCACAAAGGGAAGCCCATCAGACTCACAGCAGATCTCTCGGCAGAGACTCTACAAGCCAGAAGAGAGTGGGGGCCAATATTCAACATCCTTAAAGAAAAGAGATTTCAACCCAGAATTTCATATCCAGCCAAACTGAGCTTCATAAGTGAAGGAAAAATAAAATCCTTCACGAACAAGCAAGTACTCAGAGATTTTGTCACCACTAGGCCTGCTTTACAAGAGCTCCTGAAAGAGGCACTACACATAGAAAGAAACAACCAGTTCCAGCCATCCTAAAAGCATACCAAATGCTAAAGACCATCAACAAAATGAAGAATGTACATGAACCAACGGGCAAAACAGCCAGCTAACATCAAAATGGCAGTATCAAATTCACACATAACAATATTAACCCTGAATGTAAATGGGCTAAATGCACCAATCAAAAGACACAGACTGGCAAATTGGATAAAAAACCAAAACCCATCGGTGTGCTGTATCCAGGAAACCCACCTCACATGCAAAGATACACAAAGGCTCAAAATAAAGGGATGGAGGAAGATTTACCAAGCAAATGGAGAGCACAAAAAAGCAGGAGTTGCAATTCTCATCTCTGTTAAAATAGACTTTAAAGTAACAAAGATCAAAAGAGACAAAGAAGGTCATTACATATTGAAAAAGGATCGATACAACAAGAAGAGATAACGATTCTAAATATATATGGACCCAATGTAGGAGCACCCAGATATATAAGGCAAGTTCTTAATGACTTACAAAGGGACTTAGACTCCCACACAATAATACTGGGAGACTTTAACACTCCACTGTCAATAGCAGACAGATCAACCAGACAGAAAATTAACAAGGATATCCAGGACTTGAACTCAGACCTGGAACAAGCAAACCTGATAGACATTTACAGAACTCTCCACCCCAAATCCACAGAATATACATTCTTCTCAGCACCACATCACACCTACTCCAAAATTGACCACATAATTGGAAGTAAAGCACTCCTCAGCAAATGCAAAACAACGGAAATCATAACAAACAGTCTCTCAGACCATAGTGCAATCAAGTTGGAACTCAGAATTCAGAAAATAACTGAGAACTGCACAGCTTCATGGAAACTGAACAACTGGCTCTTGAATGTTGATTGCATAAACAATGAAATGAAGGCAGAAATAAAGAAGTTCTTTGAAACCAACGAGAATGAAGACACAACGTACCAGAATCTCTGGGACACATTTAAAGCAGTCTGTAGAGGAAAATATATAGCAATAAGTGCCCACATGAGAAGAGTGGAGAGATCCAAAATTGACACCCTATCGTCAAAATTGAAAGAGCTAGAGGAGCAAGATCAAAAAAGCTCAAAACCTAGCCGAAGACAAGAAATAACTAAGATCAGAGCAGAACTGAAGGAGATAGAGACAAGAAAAACCCTTCAAAAAATCAATAAATCTAAGAGCTGGTTTTTCGAAAAGATCAACAAAATAGACAGACCACTAGCCAGCCTGATAAAAAAGAAGAGAGAGAACAACCAAATAGATGCAATAAAAAACGATAAAGGGGAAATCACCACAGATTCCACAGAAATTCAAACCATCATCAGAGAATACTACAAACAACTCTATGCACATAAACTAGTAAATCAGGAAGAAATGGATAAATTCCTGGACGCCTGTGTCCTCCCAAGCCTAAACCAGGAGGAAGCCGAAACTATGAATAGACCAATAACAAGGTCTGAAGTTGAGGCAGCAATTAAGAGCCTACCACACACAAAAAGCCCAGGTCCAGATGGGTTCACAGCTGAATTCTACCAGACACACAAAGAGGATCTGGTACCATTCCTTCTGAAACTATTCCAAATAATCCAAAAGAGGAACCCTTCCCAAATCATTTTATGAGACCAACATCATCCTGATACCAAAACCTGGCAGAGACTCAACAAGAAAAGAAAACTTCAGGCCAATATCCATGATGAACATAGATGCAAAAATCTTCAATAAAATACTGGCAAACCGATTGCAACAGCACATTAAAAACTTATCCATCATGATCAAGTAGGATTCATCCTGGGATGCAAGGCTGGTTCAACATACGCAAGTCTATAAATGTAATTCACCACATAAACAGAAGCAAAACAAAATCACATGATTATCTCAATTGATGTAGAGAAGGCATTTGACAAAATTCAACAGCCCTTTATGCTAAAAACCCTCAATAAACTTGGTATTGATGGAACATATCTCAAAGTAATAAAAGCTATTTATGACAAACCAACAGCCAATATCATACTTAATGGGCAAAACTGGAAGCATTCCTTTGAAATCCGGCACTAGACAAGGATGCCCTCTCACCACTTCTATTCAACATAGTACTGGAAGTTCTAGCCAGAGCAATCAGGCAAGAAAAAGAAACAAAGGGTATTCAAATAGGAAAGGTGGAAGCCAAATTGTCTCTTTGCAGACGACATGATAGTATACCTAGAAGACCCCATCACCTCAGTCCAAAAGCTCCTGAAACTGATAAGCAACTTCAGCAAAGTCTCAGGATATAAAATCAATGTGCAAAAATCACAAGCATTCCTACACACCAATAACAGACTTAAAGAGAACCAAATCAAGAACGAACTGCCATTCACAATTGCTACAAAGAAAATAAAATACCTAGGAATACAACTCACTAGGAATGTAAGGGACCTCTTTAAGGAAAACTACAAACAACTGCTCAACGAAATAAGAAAGGACACAAACAGATGAAGAAACATTCCATGTTCATGGTTAGGAAGAATCAATATCATGAAAATGGCTATACTGGCCAAAGTAATTTACACAATCAATGCTATCCCCATCAAACTACCATTGAATTTCTTCACAGAACTGGAAAACCACCATGAATTTCATATGGAACCAAAAAGAGCCCGCATAGCCAAGTCAATTCTAAGCAAAAGAACACAGCGGAGGCATCACGCTACCAGACTTCAAACTATACTACAAGGCTACAGTAATCAAAACAGCATGGTACTGGTACCAAAACAGAGATATAGACCAATGGAACAGAACAGAGGCATCGGAGGCAACACAACACATCTACAACCATATTATCTTTGATAAACCAGACAAAACAGGCAATGGGGAAAGGATTCTATTTAATAAATGGTGTTGGGAAAACTGGCTAGCCATGTGCAGAAAGCAGAAACTGGACCCTTTCTGACACCTTACACTAAAATTAACTCCAGATGGATTAAAGACTTAAACGTAAGACCTGACACCATAAAAACCCTAGAAGAAAATCTAGGCAAAACCATTCAGGACATAGGAGTAGGCAAGGACTTCATGAACAAAACACCAAAAGCATTGGCAACAAAAGCCAAAATAGACAAATGGGACCTAATCAAACTCCACAGCTTCTGCACGGCAAAAGAAACAGTCACTAGAGTGAATCGGCAACCATCAGAATGGGAAAAATCTTTGCAGTTTACACATCTGACAAAGGGTTGATATCCAGAATTTACAAAGAACTCAAACAGATTTACAGGAAAAATAAACAAGCCCATTCAAAATGGGCAAAGGATATGAACAGAAACTTTACAAAAGAAGACATACATGAGGCCAACAAACAAATGTAAAGTACTCAGCAGTCTATTTCATATGGCCAAAGTTTCAGAGCCTCAGTGAATAATGCACAAATGTAAAGTACTCAGCAGTCTATTTCATATAGCCATTCATTCAGAGCCTCAGTGAATAATGCACAATGGGGCAATAGTAAGGAGTCTATTTCATATGGCCAAAGTTTCAGAGCCTCAGTGAATAATGCACACCTGTGGAATAGTCAGGAGACTCTTTCATGTAGACACATATTCAGAGCCTCAGTGAATAATGCACACCTGTGGAATAGTCAGGAGACTCTTTCATGTAGACACATATTCAGAGCCTCAGTGAATAATGCACACGTGTGGAATAGACACTAGTCTATTTCATATGGCCAAAGTTTCAGAGCCTCAGTGAATAATGCACACGTGTGGAATAGACACTAGTCTATTTTATATGGCCACTCAATCACAGCATTACCGAATAATGCACAATGGGGCAATAGTAAGGAGTCTATTTCATATAGCCACTCATTTACAGCCTAAGGAATAATGCACACGTGTGGAATAGACACTAGTCTATTTCATATAGCCACTCATTTACAGCCTAAGGGAATAATGCACACCTGTGGAATAGTCAGGAGACTCTTTCATGTAGACACATATTCAGAGCCTCAGTGAATAATGCACACCTGTGGAATAGTCAGGAGACTCTTTCATGTAGACACATATTCAGAGCCTCAGTGAATAATGCACAATGGGGCAATAGTAAGGAGTCTATTTCATATAGCCACTCATTTACAGCCAAATGTAAAACTCATGCCTGAGTAGTATATAGGAGTCTCTATTTTATGGCCACTCATTCAGAGATTCACTGAATAATACACACCTGGAGAATAATTTGGAGTCTATTTTCGATGGACATTCATTCAGAGCCTCAGTGAATAATGCACACGTGTGGAATAGACACTAGTCTATTTTATATGGCCACAAAATCAAAGCCTGAGTCAGTAATACACAACTTTGGAATAGTCACTAGTCTATTTTATGTGGTCACTGTTCAGAAACTGACTGAAGAATACACACCTTGGGAATAGTCAGAGTCCAGGTCATATGGCCACTCATTCAGAGCCTCAGTGAATAATGCACAATGGGGCAATAGTAAGGAGTCTATTTCATATGGCCAAAGTTTCAGAGCCTCAGTGAATAATGCACAATGGGGCAATAGTAAGGAGTCTATTTCATATAGCCACTCATTTACAGCCTAAGGGAATAATGCACACCTGTGGAATAGTCAGGAGACTCTTTCATGTAGACACATATTCAGAGCCTCAGTGAATAATGCACACGTGTGGAATAGACACTAGTCTATTTTATATGGCCACTCATTCAGAGCCTCACAGAATAATACAGATGTATGGAAATGTCAGGAGTGTACTTGACATGGCCACTTATTCAGTTCCTCAGTGAAGAATCATATATATCTGGAAAATACTCAGGATTCTATTATATATAGCCACTTATTAAGAGACTCACTGAAGAATAAAATTATTTGACAGACAGCCTCCTGTTTCATATGGTCATACAAAAGAGCCTCACTGAGTGACACACACCTGGGGAAGTGTTAGGAGTGTACTTTACATAGCCTCTCATTTACAGCCTAAGGGAATAATGCACACGTGTGGAATAGACACTAGTCTATTTTATATGGCCACAAAATCAAAGCCTGAGTCAGTAATACACAACTTTGGAATAGTCACTAGTCTATTTTATATGGCCACTCATTCAGAGCCTCGGTAAATAATGCAGACCTGTGGAGTAGCCAGGAGTCTATTTCATATGGCCAAAGTTTCAGAGGCTCAGTGAATAATAAATACCTGAGGAATACTCTGGACGCTATTACATGTGGCATTTCTTCAGAGGTTCATTGAGTAAAGAACACCTGTATTGTAGTCAGAATTCTATTTCATATAGCCACATACTCAGAGCCTAACTGAATAACAGACACCTTGGGAAAGTCAGGATTCTATTTCGTATAGCCACTCATTTACAGCCAAATGTAAAACTCATGCCTGAGTAGTATATAGGAGTCTCTATTTTATGGCCACTCATTCAGAGCCTCACAGAATAATACAGATGTATGGAAATGTCAGGAGTGTACTTGACATGGCCACTTATTCAGTTCCTCAGTGAAGAATCATATATATCTGGAAAATACTCAGGATTCTATTATATATAGCCACTTATTAAGAGACTCACTGAATAATGCACACCTGGAGAATTGTCTGGAGACTATTTGATATGACCGTTCACCCAGCGACTCAGTGGAAAATGCAGAGCTGAGAAATAGTCAAGAGGACAGAGTCAGGAGTCTATTTTATGTGGTCACTCGTTCAGAAACTGACTGAAGAATACACACCTTGGGAATAGTCAGAGTCCAGGTCATATGGCCACTCAATCACAGCATTACCGAATAATGCACAATGGGGCAATAGTAAGGAGTCTATTTCATATGGCCTCTCATTCAGAGCTTCAGTGCATAATAAACAGCTGTGGAGGAGTGAGGACCCTATTGAAGGTAGCCCCAAATAAAGCAGCTCCGTGAATGATACACACATGTGTGAGAGTCAGGAGACTATTTGATATGGACACTCATACAGAACCTCTTGAATATTGCACATGTGGGAATAATCACTAGTCTATTTCATATAGCCATTCATTCAGAGCCTCAGTGAATAATACACACCTGTGGAGTAAAATGCGGTCTATTTCATAAGGCCACTCTTTCAGTGTTTTAGTGAATAATATGTATATCTGATAAGTCAGGAATCTCTTTCACATGGCCACTCGTTCTGGGCCTCTGTGAATAATACTCCCTCAGAAACAGTCAAGGGTCTACTTCAAATGCCTACACATTCAGAGTCTCTGTAAGTAATGAACACCTGGGCAATACACCTGAGTCTCTTTTATGCCCACTTAGTCAGAGTCTCATTCAATAATACACACCTGGTGAAGAGTTAAGAGTCTACTTCATGTAGCCACTCATTTAGATCCTCAGTGAATAATCCACACCAGGGTAATAGTTGAGCATTTTTATATGGCCACTCATTTTGTGCCTCACTGAATGATACACACCTGGGGAATTCTCAGGATTCTATTTCATACTACCACTCATTTAGAACCTTATTGAATAATTCACAATGGAGCAATAGTCAGGTGTCTATTTTGTATGGCCTCTCATTCAAAGTTTCAGTGAATAATGAACTTCTATGGAGTAATCAGGACACTGTTTAAGATAGCCATGAATTAAGTGCCTTCCTGAATGATACACACCTGGGTGGTAGTCAGGAGTCTATTTCATATGAACTCTAATTCTGTGTAACGCTGAGTAATACACACCTGGGGAGTTTCAGGAGTCTATTTGGTATGGACACTCATACCGAACCTGTTGGAATAATGCACACATGGAGAATAATGAGGTGTCTATGTCATACGGCTACTCATTCAGACAAACAGTGAATAATGCACATGTGGAGTCATTAGAATTCTGTTTCATATGGCCCCTCTTTCACAGCCTCACTGAATAATACACACCTGGGGAATTCTCAGGATTCTATTATATATAGCCACTTATTAAGAGACTCACTGAATAATGCACACCTGTGGAATAGTCAGAAGTCTCTTTCCTATGGCTACCCGTTGAGAGCCTCACTAAATGTACACACCTGGATAAATAGTCAGGATTTACTTGTATCTCCTCATTCAGAGTCTCACTAAATAATGCACACCTGTGGAATAGTCAGGAGACTTTTCATGTGGCCTCTCATTCAATGTGTCATTGAAAAATGTGGTGTAGTCAGGAGACTCTTTCATGTAGACACATATTCAGAGCCTCAGTGCATAAGACAGACCCTTGATATAGTAAGAAATCTAATTAGTATGGCCACATCTTCTGAGGCTCACTGAATAATACACACCTGGAGAATAATTTGGAGTCTATTTTCGATGGACATTCATTCAGAGCCTCGGTAAATAATGCAGACCTGTGGAGTAGCCAGGAGTCTATTTCATTTGGACACACATTCATAGCCTCAGTGGATAATATGCACGTGTGGATTAATCAGGATTCCATTTTATATGGCCACTGACTCGTAACCTCAATGAATAATTCACAAATGTAAAGTACTCAGCAGTTTATTTCATATAGCCACTCATTCAGAGATTCACTGAATAATAAAATTATTTGAGATAGACAGCCTCCTGTTTCATATTGTCATACAAAAAGAGCCTCACTAAGTGACACACACCTGGAAAAGTGTTAGGAGTGTAATTTACATAGTCTCTCATTTACAGCCTAAGGAAATAATGCACACGTGTGGAATAGACACTAGTCTATTTCATATGGCCTCTCATTCAATGTGTCATTGAAAATGTGGTGTAGTCAGGAGACTTTTCATGTGGCCTCTCATTCAAAGTTTCAGTGAATAATGCACACCTGTGGAGTAAAATGCGGTCTATTTCATAAGGCCACTCTTTCAGTGTTTTAGTGAATAATATGTATATCTGATAAGTCAGGAATCTCTTTCACATGGCCACTCGTTCTGGGCCTCTGTGAATAATACTCCCTCAGAAACAGTCAAGGGTCTACTTCAAATGCCTACACATTCAGAGTCTCTGTAAGTAATGAACACCTGGGCAATACACCTGAGTCTCTTTTTTATGCCCACTTAGTCAGAGTCTCATTCAATAATACACACCTGAGGAAGAGTTAAGAGTCTACTTCATGTAGCCACTCATTTTGATCCTCAGTGAATAATCCACACCAGGGTAATAGTCGAGCAGTTTTTATATGGCCACTCATTCTGTGCCTCCCTGAATAATACACACCTGGGGAATTCTCAGGATTCTATTTCATACTACCACTCATTTAGAACCTTATTGAATAATTCACAATGGAGCAATAGTCAGGTGTCTATTTTGTATGGCCTCTCATTCAAAGTTTCAGTGAATAATGAACTTCTATGGAGTAATCAGGACACTGTTTAAGATAGCCATGAATTAAGTGCCTTCCTGAATGATACACACCTGGGTGGTAGTCAGGAGTCTATTTCATATGAACTCTAATTCTGTGTAACGCTGAGTAATACACACCTGGGGGAGTTTCAGGAGTCTATTTGGTATGGACACTCATACCGAACCTGTTGGAATAATGCACACATGGAGAATAATGAGGTGTCTATGTCATACGGCTACTCATTCAGACAAACAGTGAATAATGCACATGTGGAGTCATTAGAATTCTGTTTCATATGGCCCTCTTTCACAGCCTCACTGAATATTACACACTTGTGATATAGTCTGGAGTCTATATTTTATGGCCACTCATTCAGAGAATCACTAAATAATTCACACCTGTGGAATAGTCAGAAGTCTCTTTCCTATGGCTACCCGTTGAGAGCCTCACTAAATGTACACACCTGGATAAATAGTCAGGATTTACTTGTATCTCCTCATTCAGAGTCTCACTAAATAATGCACACCTGTGGAATAGTCAGGAGACTTTTCATGTGGCCTCTCATTCAATGTGTCATTGAAATATGTGGTGTAGTCAGGAGACTCTTTCATGTAGACACATATTCAGAGCCTCAGTGCATAAGACAGACCCTTGATATAGTAAGAAATCTAATTAGTATGGCCACATCTTCTGAGGCTCACTGAATAATACACACCTGGAGAATAATTTGGAGTCTATTTTCGATGGACATTCATTCAGAGCCTCGGTAAATAATGCAGACCTGTGGAGTAGCCAGGAGTCTATTTCATTTGGAAACACATTCATAGCCTCAGTGGATAATATGCACGTGTGGATTAGTCAGGATTACATTTTATATGGCCACTGACTCGTAACCTCAATGAATAATGCACAAATGTAAAGTACTCAGCAGTCTATTTCATATAGCCACTCATTCAGAGATTCACTGAATAATAAAATTATTTGAGATAGACAGACTCCTGTTTCATATGGTCATACAAAAGAGCCTCACTGAGTGACACACACCTGGGAAGTGTTAGGAGTGTACTTTACATAGCCTCTCATTTACAGCCTAAGGGAATAATGCACACGTGTGGAATAGACACTAGTCTATTTTATATGGCCACAAAATCAAAGCCTGAGTCAGTAATACACAACTTTGGAATAGTCACTAGTCTATTTTATATGGCCACAAAATCAAAGCCTGAGTCAGTAATACACAACTTTGGAATAGTCACTAGTCTATTTCATATGGCCAAAGTTTCAGAGCCTCAGTGAATAATAAATACCTGAGGAATACTCTGGACGCTATTACATGTGGCATTTCTTCAGAGGTTCATTGAGTAAAGAACACCTGTATTGTAGTCAGAATTCTATTTCATATAGCCACATACTCAGAGCCTAACTGAATAACAGACACCTTGGGAAAGTCAGGATTCTATTTCGTATAGCCACTCATTTACAGCCGAATGTAAAACTCACGCCTGAGTAGTATATAGGAGTCTCTATTTTATGGCCACTCATTCAGAGATTCACTGAATAATACACACCTGGGGAATTCTCAGGATTCTATTTCGTATAGCCACTCATTCAGAGCCTCACAGAATAATACAGACGTATGGAAATGTCAGGAGTGTACTTGACATGGCCACTTATTCAGTTCCTCAGTGAAGAATCATATATATCTGGAAAATACTCAGGATTCTATTATATATAGCCACTTATTAAGAGACTCACTGAATAATGCACACCTGGAGAATTGTCTGGAGACTATTTGATATGACCATTCACCCAGCGACTCAGTGGAAAATGCAGAGCTGAGAAATAGTCAAGAGGACAGAGTCAGGAGTCTATTTTATGTGGTCACTCGTTCAGAAACTGACTGAAGAATACACACCTTGGGAATAGTCAGAGTCCAGGTCATATGGCCACTCAATCACAGCATTACCGAATAATGCACAATGGGGCAATAGTAAGGAGTCTATTTCATATGGCCTCTCATTCAGAGCTTCAGTGCATAATAAACAGCTGTGGAGGAGTGAGGACCCTATTGAAGGTAGCCCCAAATAAAGCAGCTCCGTGAATGATACACACATGTGTGAGAGTCAGGAGACTATTTGATATGGACACTCATACAGAACCTCTTGAATATTGCACATGTGGGAATAATCACTAGTCTATTTCATATGGTGGTTCGTTTGGAGAGTCAAAAATAACGCACCTGTGGAGTAAAATGCGGTCTATTTCATAAGGCCACTCTTTCAGTGTTTTAGTGAATAACATGTATATCTGATAAGTCAGGAATCTCTTTCACATGGCCACTCGTTCTGGGCCTCTGTGAATAATACTCCCTCAGAAACAGTCAAGGGTCTACTTCAAATGCCTACACATTCAGAGTCTCTGTAAGTAATGAACACCTGGGCAATACACCTGAGTCTCTTTTATGCCCACTTAGTCAGAGTCTCATTCAATAATACACACCTGGGAAGAGTTAAGAGTCTACTTCATGTAGCCACTCATTTAGATCCTCAGTGAATAATCCACACCAGGGTAATAGTCGAGCATTTTTATATGGCCACTCATTCAGAGATTCACTGAATAATACACACCTGGGGAATTCTCAGGATTCTATTTCATACTACCACTCATTTAGAACCTTATTGAATAATTCACAATGGAGCAATAGTCAGGTGTCTATTTTGTATGGCCTCTCATTCAGAGTTTCAGTGAATAATGAACTTCTATGGAGTAATCAGGACACTGTTTAAGATAGCCATGAATTAAGTGCCTTCCTGAATGATACACACCTGGGTGGTAGTCAGGAGTCTATTTCATATGAACTCTAATTCTGTGTAACGCTGAGTAATACACACCTGGGGAATTCTCAGGATTCTATTTCATATAGCCACTCATTTACAGCCGAATGTAAAACTCACGCCTGAGTAGTATATAGGAGTCTCTATTTTATGGCCACTCATTCAGAGCCTCGGTAAATAATGCAGACCTGTGGAGTAGCCAGGAGTCTATTTCATATGAACTCTAATTCTGTGTAACGCTGAGTAATACACACCTGGGGGAGTTTCAGGAGTCTATTTGGTATGGACACTCATACCGAACCTGTTGGAATAATGCACACATGGAGAATAATGAGGTGTCTATGTCATACAGCTACTCATTCAGACAAACAGTGAATAATGCACATGTGGAGTCATTAGAATTCTGTTTCATATGGCCCTCTTTCACAGCCTCACTGAATAATACACACCTGGGGAATTCTCAGGATTCTATTATATATAGCCACTTATTAAGAGACTCACTGAATAATGCACACGTGTGGAATAGACACTAGTCTATTTCATATAGCCACTCATTCAGAGATTCACTGAATAATACACACCTGGGGAATAGTCAGGATTCTATTTCGTATAGCCACTCATTCAGAGCCTCGGTAAATAATGCAGACCTGTGGAGTAGCCAGGAGTCTATTTCATATGGCCTCTCATTCAATGTGTCATTGAAAATGTGGTGTAGTCAGGAGACTCTTTCATGTAGACACATATTCAGAGCCTCAGTGCATAAGACAGACCCTTGATATAGTAAGAAATCTAATTAGTATGGCCACATCTTCTGAGGCTCACTGAATAATGCACACCTGGAGAATAATTTGGAGTCTATTTTCGATGGACATTCATTCAGAGCCTCGGTAAATAATGCAGACCTGTGGAGTAGCCAGGAGTCTATTTCATTTGGACACACATTCATAGCCTCAGTGGATAATATGCACATGTGGATTAGTCAGGATTCCATTTTATATAGCCACTGACTCGTAACCTCAATGAATAATGCACAAATGTAAAGTACTCAGCAGTCTATTTCATATAGCCACTCATTCAGAGATTCACTGAATAATAAAATTATTTGAGATAGACAGCCTCCTGTTTCATATGGTCATACAAAAGAGCCTCACTGAGTGACACACACCTGGGGAAGTGTTAGGAGTGTACTTTACATAGCCTCTCATTTACAGCCTAAGGAATAATGCACACGTGTGGAATAGACACTAGTCTATTTTATATGGCCACAAAATCAAAGCCTGAGTCAGTAATACACAACTTTGGAATAGTCACTAGTCTATTCCATATGCCCAAATATTTAGAGTCAGTGTCAATAATACACACCTGGGTGGTAGTCAGGAGTCTATTTCATATGGCCAAAGTTTCAGAGCCTCAGTGAATAATAAATACCTGAGGAATACTCTGGACGCTATTACATGTGGCATTTCTTCAGAGGTTCATTGAGTAAAGAACACCTGTATTGTAGTCAGAATTCTATTTCATATAGCCACATACTCAGAGCCTAACTGAATAACAGACACCTTGGGAAAGTCAGGATTCTATTTCGTATAGCCACTCATTTACAGCCGAATGTAAAACTCACGCCTGAGTAGTATATAGGAGTCTCTATTTTATGGCCACTCATTCAGAGCCTCACAGAATAATACAGACGTATGGAAATGTCAGGAGTGTACTTGACATGGCCACTTATTCAGTTCCTCAGTGAAGAATCATATATATCTGGAAAATACTCAGGATTCTATTTCATATAGCCACTCATTTACAGCCGAATGTAAAAACTCACGCCTGAGTAGTATATAGGAGTCTCTATTTTATGGCCACTCATTCAGAGCCTCACAGAATAATACAGACGTATGGAAATGTCAGGAGTGTACTTGACATGGCCACTTATTCAGTTCCTCAGTGAAGAATCATATATATCTGGAAAATACTCAGGATTCTATTATATATAGCCACTTATTAAGAGACTCACTGAATAATGCACACCTGGAGAATTGTCTGGAGACTATTTGATATGACCATTCACCCAGCGACTCAGTGGAAAATGCAGAGCTGAGAAATAGTCAAGAGGACAGAGTCAGGAGTCTATTTTATGTGGTCACTCGTTCAGAAACTGACTGAAGAATACACACCTTGGGAATAGTCAGAGTCCAGGTCATATGGCCACTCAATCACAGCATTACCGAATAATGCACAATGGGGCAATAGTAAGGAGTCTATTTCATATGGCCTCTCATTCAGAGCTTCAGTGCATAATAAACAGCTGTGGAGGAGTGAGGACCCTATTGAAGGTAGCCCCAAATAAAGCAGCTCCGTGAATGATACACACATGTGTGAGAGTCAGGAGACTATTTGATATGGACACTCATACAGAACCACTTCGAATATTGCACATGTGAAGAATAATCACTAGTCCATTTCATATGGCCTCTCATTCAAAGATTCAGTGAATAATGCACACCTGTGGAGTAAAATGTGGTCTATTTCATAAGGCCACTCTTTCAGTGTTTTAGTGAATAACATGTATATCTGATAAGTCAGGAATCTCTTTCACATGGCCACTGTTCTGGGCCTCTGTGAATAATACTCCCCTCAGAAACAGTCAAGGGTCTACTTCAAATGCCTACACATTCAGAGTCTCTGTAAGTAATGAACACCTGGGCAATACACCTGAGTCTCTTTTATGCCCACTTAGTCAGAGTCTCATTCAATAATACACACCTGGGGAAGAGTTAAGAGTCTACTTCATGTAGCCACTCATTTAGATCCTCAGTGAATAATCCACACCAGGGTAATAGTCGAGCATTTTTATATGGCCACTCATTCTGTGCCTTCCTGAATGATACACACCTGGGGAATTCTCAGGATTCTATTTCATACTACCACTCATTTAGAACCTTATTGAATAATTCACAATGGAGCAATAGTCAGGTGTCTATTTTGTATGGCCTCTCATTCAAAGATTCAGTGAATAATGAACTTCTATGGAGTAATCAGGACACTGTTTAAGATAGCCATGAATTAAGTGCCTTCCTGAATGATACACACCTGGGTGGTAATCAGGAGTCTATTTCATATGAACTCTAATTCTGTGTAACGCTGAGTAATACACACCTGGGGAATTCTCAGGATTCTATTTCATACTACCACTCATTTAGATCCTCAGTGAATAATCCACACCAGGGTAATAGTCGAGCATTTTTATATGGCCACTCATTCTGTGCCTCCTGAATGATACACACAGGAGAGGATACACAGGAGAAAAAGGATACACAGGAGAGGGGATACACACAGGAGAGTGGAGGGTACACACAGGAGACAGTGGGTACACAAAGGAGAGAAGAGGATACAAAGGAGAGGGGATACACACAGGAGAGTAGAGGATACACAGAGGAGAGAGGAGGATACACACAGAGAGAGGAGGATAAACACAGGAGAAAGAAATACACACAGGAGAGGGGCATACACACAGGAGAGGGTGATACACACAGGAGAAAGAAGGATACACAGAGGAGAGAGGAGGATAAACACAGGAGAGGATACACAGGAGAAAGAAATACACACAGGAGAGTGGAGGGTACACACAGGAGAAAAAGGATACACACAGGAGAGGAGGATACACACAGGAGAGAGGATACACAGGAGAGGGGATACACAGGAGAAAGAAATACACACAGGAGAGGATACACAGGAGAGAGAAGGATACACAGGAGAAAAAGGATACACAGGAGAGGAGATACACACAGGAGAGAGGATACACAGGAGAGAGAGGATACACACACAGGAGAGAGAATACACACAGGAGAGGAGGATACACACACAGGAGAGAGGTGGATACACACAGGAGAGAGAAGGATACACACAGGAGAGAGAAGGATACACACAGGAGAAAAAGGATACACACAGGAGAGAGAAGGATACACAGGAGAGAGGAATACACACAGGAGAGAGGAGGATACACACAGGAGAAAGAAATACACACAGGAGAGAAGGATACACACAGGAGACAGGAGGATACACACACAGGAGAGAGAAGGATACACACAGGAGAGAGAAGGATACACACAGGAAAGAGAAGGATACACACAGGAGAGTGGTGATACAAACAGGAGAGATGAGGGTTCACACAGGAGAATAGAGGATACACACAGGAGAGAGGATACACAGGAGAGAGGAGAATACACACAGGAGAAAAAGGATACACACAGGAGAGAAAATACACACAGGAGAAAGAAATACACACAGGAGAGAGGAGAATACACACAGGAGAGAGGAGAATACACACAGGAGAGAGAGGATACACACAGGAGAGAGGAAGATACACAGGAGAGGAGATACACAGGAGAGGGAATACACACAGGAGAGAGGTGGATACACACAGGAGAGGGGATACACAGGAGAGGATACACAAAGGAGAGAGGATACACACAGGAGAGAGGGATACACACAGGAGAGAGGTGGATACACACAGGAGACAGGAGGATACACACAGGAGAGAGGGGATACACACAGGAGAGAAGAGGATACACACAGGAGAGGGATACACACAGGAGAGATACACAGGAGAGGGAATACACACAGGAGAGGAGGATACACAAAGGAGAGAGGAGGATAAACACAGGAGAGAGGAATACACAGGAGAAAAGGATACACAGGAGAGGGGATACACACAGGAGAGAAGAGGATACACAGGAGAAAGGAGGATACACAAAAGAGAGGAGGATAAACACAGGAGAAAGGAGGATACACACACAGGAGAGGGGATACACACAGAGAGAGGGGATACACACAGGAGAAAACAGGATACACACAGCAGAGAGGAAGATACACACAGGAGAGAGGAGATACACAGGAGAAAAGGATACACAGGAGAGGGAATACACACAGGAGAGAGAAGGATACACAGGAGACAGGAGGATACACAGGAGAGGGGATACACACAGGAGAGGAGAATACACAGGAGAGGGATACACACAGGAGAGAGAAGGGATACCCACAGGAGAGAGGAGGATGCACACAGGAGAGGGGATACACACAGGAGAGAGGAGGATGCACACAAAAGAGAGAGGAGACACACAGGAGAAAGGAGGATACACGCAGGAGAGAGGAGGGTAAACACAGGAGAGGATACACAGGAGAGGGGATACACACAGGAGAGAGGAGGATACACACAGGAGAGAGGAGGATACACACACAGGAGAGAAAGATACACACAGGAGAGAGGAGGATACACAGAAGAGAGGAGGATAAACACAGGAGAGAGGAGGATACACACACAGAGAGAGGAGATACACAGGAGAGGATACACAAAGGAGAGAGGAGGATAAACACAGGAGAAAGGAGGATACACACAGGAGAGAGGAGGATACACACAGGAGAAAGGAGGATACACAAAGGAGAGAGGAAACACACACAGGAGAGGAGAATACACACAGCAGAGAGGAGGATAAACACAGGAGAGAGGGGATACACACAGGAGAGAGGGGATACACACAGAAGAGGGGATACACACAGAGAGGAAGATACACAGGAGAGGGGATACACACAGGAGAGAGGAGGATAAACACAGGAGAGGGATACACACAGGAGAGAGAGGATACACACAGGAGAGGGAATACACACAGGAGAGAAAATACACAGGAGAGGGGATACACACAGGAGAGAGGAAGATACACACAGGAGAGAGAGGAGGATACACAGAAGAGAGGATACACACAGGAGAGAGGGGATACACACAGGAGAGAAAAGGATACACAGAGAGGAGGATAAACACAGGAGAGGGAATACACACAGGAGGATACACAGGAGAGAAGAGGATACACACAGGAGAAAAGGATACACACAGGAGGATACACAGAGAGAGGAGGATACACACACAGGAGAGGGATACACACAGGAGAGAGGAAAATACACACAGGAGGATACACAGGAGAGAAAGGATACACAGGAGAGAAAATACACACAGGAGGGGATACACAGAGGAGAGAGGATACACACAGGAGAGAGGAAAATACACACAGGAGAGGGGATACACAGAAGAGGGGATACACAGGAGAAAGAGGATACACACACAGGAGAGAGGTGGATACACACAGGAGGATACACAGGAGAAAAGGATACACACAGGAGAAAAGGATACACACAGGAGAAAAGGATACACACAGGAGAGAAAGGATACACACAGAGAGGAGATACACACAGGAGAGAGGAGGATGCACACAGGAGAGAAAAGGATACACACAGGAGAGGAGTATACACACAGAGAGAGAAGTATACACACAGGAGAGAGAATACACACAGGAGAGAGAAGGATACACACAGGAGAGAGGTGGATACACACAGGAGAGAGGAGGATGCACACAGGAGAGAAGAGGATACACACAGGAGAGAGGTGGATACACACAGGAGAGAGGAGAATACACACAGAGAGAAAGATACACACAGGAGAGAGAAAATACACACAGGAGAGAGGAAAATACACACAGAGAGAGAGGAGGATGCACACAGGAGAGAGGTGGATACACACAGGAGAGGGGATACACACAGAAGAGAGGATACACACAGGAGAGAGGGATACACACAGGAGAGAGGTGGATACACACAGGAGACAGGAGGATACACACAGCAGAGAGGAGGATACACACACAGGAGAGAAGAGGATACACAGGAGAGAAAAGGATACACACAGGAGAGAAGAGGATACACAGAGGAGAGAGGAGGATACACAGAGGAGAGAGGAGGATAAACACAGGAGAGGAGATACACAGGAGAGAGAGGATACACACAGAGAGGGGATACACACAGGAGGATACACAAAGAGAGGAGGATAAACACAGGAGAGAGGAGGATACACACAGGAGAGAGAGATACACACAGGAGAGAGGACACACAGGAGAGATACACAGGAGAAAACAGGATACACACAGCAGAGAGGAAGATACACAGGAGAGAGGAGGATACACACACAGAGAGAGGGGATACACAGGAGAGAGAAGGATACACACAGGAGAGGGGATACACAGGAGAGAAGAATACACAGGAGAGAGAATACACACAGGAGAAAGAAGGATACACAGGAGAGAGGAGGATGCACACAGGAGAGGGGATACACACAGGAGAGAGGAGGATACACACACAGAGAGAGAGGAGGACACACAGGAGAAAGGAGGATACACAGGAGAGAGGAGGATAAACACAGGAGAGAGAATACACAGGAGAGGGAATACACACAGGAGAGGAGGATACACAGGAGAGAGAAGAATACACACAGAGAGAAAGATACACACAGGAGAGAGGAGATACACAGAGAGAGAGGAGGATACACACAGGAGAGAGGAATACACACAGAGAGGAAGATACACACAAAAGAGAGGAGGATAAACACAGGAGAAAGGAGGATACACACAGGAGGATACACAGGAGAGAGGACACACAGGAGAGAGGAGATACACAGGAGAGAGGAATACACACAGGAGAGAGGGGATACACACAGAGAGAGGAGGATAAACACAGGAGAGGGATACACACAGGAGAGGGGACACACAGGAGAGGGGATACACACAGGAGAGAGGGATACACAGGAGAGAGAGATACACACAGAGAGAGAGGAGGATACACACAAAAGAGAGGAGGATACACACAGGAGAGAGAAGGATACACACAGGAGAGAGGAATACACACAGGAGAGAGAAAATACACAGGAGAGAAAATACACAGGAGAAGGATACACAAAGAGAGGAGGATACACACAGGAGAGAGAAGGATACACAGGAGAGAGATACACAGGAGAGAAGAATACACACAGGAGAGAGATACACAGGAGAGGAGAATACACAGGAGAGAAAATACACACAGGAGAGGAGGATACACACAGAGAGAGGAGGATACACACACAGAGAGGATACACAGGAGAGAAAAGATACACAGGAGAGAGGGATACACACAGGAGAGAGGAGATACACACAGAGAGGAGATACACAGAGAGAGGGATACACACAGGAGAGAGAAGAATACACACAGGAGAAAGGAGGATACACACAGGAGAAAGGAGGATACACACACAGGAGAAAGGATACACACAGGAGAGAGGGATACACAGGAGAGAAAGATACACACAGAAGAGGGGATACACACACAGGAGAGGATACACAGGAGAGAGGAAGATACACACAGAAGAGGGGATACACAGGAGAGAGAGGATACACACACAGGAGAGAGGAGAATACACACAGAGAGAAGGATACACACAGGAGAGAGAAGGATACACACACAGGAGAGAGGAAAATACACACAGGAGAGAGAAAATACACAGGAGAGAAAATACACAGGAGAAGGATACACAAAGAGAGGAGGATACACACAAAGAGAGGAGGATACAGGAGAGAGAAAATACACAGAGAGGAGATACACACAGGAGAGAGGAGAATACACAGGAGAGAGGAGGATAAACACAGGAGAGGAGGATACACACAGGAGAGAGGAGGATACACACAGGAGAGAGGAAAATACACACAGGAGAGAGAGGATACACACAGGAGAGGGGATACACACAGAGAGGAGATACACAGAGAGAGGGATACACACAGGAGAGAAGAATACACACAGGAGAGAGGATACACACACAGAGAGAGGATACACACAGGAGAGAGGAGAATACACAGAGAGAGAGGATACACAGGAGAGAGGGATACACAGAGAGGGGATACACACAGGAGAGAGGAAAATACACACAAAAGAGAGAGGATACACACAGGAGAGAAAAGATACACACAGAGAGAGGAGGATACACAGGAGAAAGGAGGATACACACAGGAGAGAGAGATACACAGGAGAGAGGGGATACACAGAGAGGAGGATACACACAGCAGAGAGGAGGATACACACAGGAGAAAGGGGATACACACACAGGAGAGGAGGATACACACAGGAGAGAGAGATACACACAGGAGAGAGGGGATACACACAGGAGAGGAGGATACACACAGCAGAGAGGAGGATACACACAGGAGAAAGGGATACACACACAGGAGAGGAGGATACACACAGGAGGATACACAGGAGAGAGGAAGATACACACAGGAGGATACACAGGAGAGAGGTGGATACACACAGGAGGATACACAGAGAGAGAAGGATACACACACAGGAGAGAGAAAGATACACACAGAAGGAGGGGAATACACACAGGAGAAAGGAAAATACACACAGGAGAGAGAAGGATACACACAGGAGAGAGGAGGATACACACAGGAGAGAAAAGGATACACACAGGAGAGAGGAAAATACACACAGGAGAGAGGAGAATACACACAGGAGAGAAAATACACACAGAAGAGAGGATACACACAGGAGAGAGAAGAATACACACAGGAGAGAGAAGAATACACACAGGAGAGGGGATACACACAGAGAGAGATACACAGGAGAGGGGATACACACAGGAGAAAGAGGATACACACAGAAGAGAGGGGATACACAAAGAGAGGAGGATACACACAGCAGAGAGGAGGATACACACAGGAGAGAGAGGATACACACAGGAGAGAGAAAGATACACACAGGAGGATACACAGGAGAGAGGAAATACACACAGGAGAGAGGTGGATACACACAGAGAGGAGATACACACAGGAGGATACACAGAGGAGAGAGGATATACACAGGAGAGAGGAAAATACACACAGGAGAGAGGAGGATACACACACAGAGAGAGGGATACACACAGGAGAGGGGATACACACAGAGAGAGGATATACACAGGAGAGAGGAGGATAAACACAGGAGAGAAAAGGATACACACAGGAGAGGAGGATACACACAGAAGAGAGGGGATACACACAGAGAGAAAGATACACACAGAGAGGAGATACACAGAAGAGGGGATACACACAGGAGAGGAAGATACACAGGAGAAAGGGGATACACAGGAGAGGAATACACACAGGAGAGAGAGGAGGATAAACACAGGAGAGAAGGATACACAAAGAGAGGAGGATACACACAGGAGAGAAAAGGATACACACAGGAGAAAGGATACACACACAGAGAGAGGGGATACACACAGGAGGGGATACACACAGGAGAAAGGGATACACACACAGGAGAGAGGATACACACAGAAGAGAGGGGATACACACAGGAGAGAGGAATACACACAGGAGAGAGGAGAATACACACAGGAGAGGAGGATACACACAGGAGAGAGGAGGATACACAGAGAGAGGAGGATAAACACAGGAGAGAGGGATACACAGGAGAGAGGAGGATAAACACAGGAGAGAAGATACACACAGGAGGGGATACACAGAGGAGAGAGGATATACACAGGAGAGAGGAGGATACACACAGGAGAGAGGAGGACACACAGGAGAGAGGAGGATAAACACAGGAGAAAGGATACACAGGAGAGAGGATACACAGAAGAGGGGATACACAAAGGAGAGAGGAGGATAAACACAGGAGAGAAAGGATACACAGGAGAAAGGAGGATACACAGGAGAGAGGAGGATAAACACAGGAGAGAAAGGATACACACAGGAGAGAGGAGAATACACACAGGAGAGAGGATACACACAGAGAGGGGATACACACAGAGAGGATACACAGGAGAAAGGGATACACACACAGGAGAGGAAGATACACAGGAGAAAGGGGATACACACAGAGAGGAGGATAAACACAGGAGAGAAAATACACAGGAGAGAGAGGAGGATAAACACAGGAGAGAGAAGGATACACACAAAAGAGAGGAGGATACACACAGGAGAGAAAAGGATACACACAGGAGAGAAAGATACACACAGAGAGAGGGGATACACACAGGAGAGGGGATACACACAGAGAGGATACACAGGAGAAAGGGATACACACACAGGAGAGAGGGGATACACACAGAGAGGGGATACACACAGGAGAGAGAAGGATACACACAGGAGAAAGGAGGATACACACAGGAGAGAAAAGGATACACACAGGAGAGAAAAGATACACACAGAGAGAGGGGATACACACAGGAGAGAGGGATACACACAGAGAGGGGATACACAGGAGAAAGGAGGATACACACACAGGAGAGAGGGGATACACACAGAGAGAGGGATACACACAGGAGAGAGAAGGATACACACAGGAGAGAGGAGAATACACACAGGAGAGAGGAGGATACACACAGGAGAGAAAAGGATACACACAGAAGAGAGGATACACACACAGGAGAGAGAGGATACACACAGGAGAGAAAGATACACACAGAAGAGAGGAGGATACACACAGGAGAGAGGAATACACACAGGAGAGAAAATACACACAGGAGAAAGGGGATACACAGGAGAGGATACACAGAAGAGAGGAGGATACACACAGGAGAGGGGATACACACAGAAGAGAGGGGATACACACACAGGAGAGAGAAGGATACACACAGGAGAGAGGAGGACACACAGGAGAGAGGAGAATACACACAGGAGAGAAAATACACAGGAGAAGGATACACAAAGAGAGGAGGATACACAGAAGAGAGGAGGATACACACAGAAGAGAGGAGGATACACAGAGAGGAGATACACAGGAGAGGATACACACAGGAGAGAGGAGATACACACAGGAGAAAGGATACACAGGAGAGAAAGATACACACAGGAGGGATACACACAGAGAGGAGATACACAGGAGAGGATACACACACAGGAGAAAGGGGATACACACAGAGGAGGATACACACAGGAGAGAGGGGATACACACAGGAGAGGAAGATACACACAGGAGAGAGATACACACAGGAGAGGATACACAGGAGAGGAAGATACACAGGAGAGGGATACACAGGAGAGAGGGGATACACACAAAGAGAGGAGGATACACAAAGAGAGGAGGATACACACACAGGAGAGAGGAGAATACACACAGGAGAGAGAAGGATACACACAGGAGAGAGGAGAATACACACAGGAGAGAGGGGATACACACAGGAGAGAGGAATACACACAGGAGAGGGGATACACACAGGAGAGAGGATATACACAGGAGAGAGAATACACACAGGAGAGAAAAGATACACACAGGAGAGAGGAGGATACACACACAGGAGAGAGGGGATACACACAGGAGAGAGAGGATACACAGAGAGAGAGGATACACACAGAGAGAGGGATACACACAGAGAGAGGGATACACACAGGAGAGAGGAATACACACAGGAGAGGAGGATACACAGGAGAGAAGATACACAGGAGAGGATACACACAGGAGAAAGGAGGATACACACAGGAGAGGAGGATACACACAGGAGAGAGAGATACACACAGAGGAGAGAGGATATACACAGGAGAGGGGATACACACAGGAGGGGATACACACAGGAGAAAGGGGATACACACAGGAGAGAGGAATACACACAGAAGAGAGGAGGATACACACAGGAGAAAGGGGATACACACAGGAGAGAGAAATACACACAGGAGAGAGGAGGACACACAGGAGAGAGGGGATACACACAGAAGAGAGGAGGATACACACAGGAGAGAGAAGATACACACAGGAGAAAGGATACACACAGGAGAGGAATACACACAGGAGAGAGGGGATACACACAGGAGACAGGAAATACACACAGGAGAGAGGAGGATACACACAGGAGAGGATACACAGGAGAGAAAATACACACAGGAGGGGATACACACAGGAGAGAGGAGATACACACAGGAGAAAGGGGATACACAGGAGAGAGGAAGATACACACAGGAGAGAGGAGGATACACAGGAGAGGATACACAGAGAGAGGGGATACACACAGGAGAGAGGAAGATACACACAGGAGAGAGGAAGATACACACAGGAGAGAAAGATACACACAGGAGAGAGGGATACACACAGGAGGAGGATACACAAAAGAGAGGAGGATACACACAGGAGAGAGAAGGATACACAGGAGAGAAGAGGATACACACAAAAGAGAGGATACACACAGGAGAGGATACACACAAAAGAGAGGAGGATACACACAGGAGAAAGGAGGATACACAGAAGAGAGGAGGATACACAGGAGAGGAATACACACAGGAGAGAAAATACACACAGGAGAGAGAAAATACACACAGGAGAGAGGAGGACACACAGGAGAGAGGGGATACACACAGAAGAGAGGGGATACACACAGGAGAGAGGGGATACACACAGGAGAGAGAGATACACACAGGAGAGAGAAAATACACACAGGAGAGAGGGGATACACACAGGAGAGAGAAAATACACACAGGAGAGAGGAGGATACACACAGGAGAGAGAAGAATACACACAGGAGGGGATACACACAGGAGAGAAAGATACACACAGGAGAGAGGAGGATACACAGAGAGAGGAGGATACACACACAGGAGAAAGGAGATACACACAGGAGAGGAGGATACACAGGAGAGAGGGATACACACAGGAGAGAGGAGAATACACACAGGAGAGGATACACAGGAGAGGAATACACACAGGAGAGAGGATACACACAGGAGGGGATACACACAGAGAGAGGAGATACACACAGGAGAAAGGATACACAGGAGAGAGGAGGATACACACACAGGAGAGAGGAGGATACACACACAGGAGAGGGGATACACACAGGAGAGAGGGGATACACACAGAGAGGAGATACACAGGAGAAAGGAGGATACACAAGAGAGAGGAGGATACACACAGGAGAGAGAAAGATACACAGGAGAGAGGAAATACACACAGGAGAGAGGAATACACACAGGAGAGAGGGATACACACAGGAGAGGGGATACACACAGAGAGGAGATACACAGGAGAAAGGAGGATACACACACAGAGAGAGGAGGACACACAGGAGAGAGAAGGATACACAGGAGAGAGGGGATACACACAGGAGAGAGGAGGATACACACAGGAGAGAAAATACACACAGGAGAGAGGAGGATACACACAGGAGAGAGGGGATACACACAGGAGAGGGGATACACAAAGAGAGGAGGATACACACAGGAGAGAGAAAATACACACAGGAGAGAGAAAATACACACAGAGAGGGGATACACAGGAGAGGATACACAGGAGAAAGGAGGATACACACAGGAGAGAGAATACACACAGGAGAAAGGAGGATACACACAGGAGAGAGGGGATACACACAGGAGAGAAAGATACACACAGGAGAGAGGGGATACACACAGGAGAGGGGATACACACACAGGAGAGGGGATACACAGGAGAAAGGATACACAGGAGAAGGATACACACAGAAGAGAGGAGGATACACACACAGGAGAGGAGGATACACACAGGAGAGAGGAAGATACACACAGAAGAGAAAAGGATACACACAGGAGAAGGATACACACAGAAGAGAGGATACACACACAGGAGAGAAAAGGATACACACACAGGAGAGAGAAGATACACACAGGAGAGAGAAGAATACACACAGGAGAGGATACACACAGAGAGAGGGGATACACAGAGAGAGGAGATACACAGGAGAGGATACACAGGAGAGAAAAGGATACACACAGGAGAGAGGAGAATACACACAGGAGAGAGATACACAGGAGAGAGGAATACACACAGGAGAGAGAAGGATACACAAAGGAGAGAGGAGGATACACACAGGAGAGAGGAAGATACACACAGGAGAGAAGGATACACACAGGAGAGAGAAGATACACACAGGAGAGAGGAGATACACGCAGGAGAGAGAATACACACAGGAGAGAGGAGTATACACACAGGAGAGAAGACAATACACACAAGAGAGAGAAGGATACACACAGGAGAAGGGAGGATACAAACAGGAGAGAGGAGGATACACACAAGAAAGAGGAGGATACACACAGGAGAAAGGAAGATACACACAGGGGAAAGGAGGATACACACAAAAGAGGGAAGGATACACATAGGAGAAAAGGGAATACACACAGGAGACAGAGGGATACACACAGGGGGACAAGGATAAATACAGGATAGAGGAGGATACACACAGGAGAGAAAAGGATACACACAAAACAGTGGAGTATACACAAAGGAGACAGAAGCATACACACAGGAGAGAAGGATACACACAAAAGAGGAAGATACACACAGAAAAGAGGAGGATACATACAGGGGATGAGGATACACACAGAGAGGAGATACACAGGAGAAAGGATACACAGAGAACAGAGCAGGATACACACAAAATAGAGGGGGATACACACAAAAGAGAGGTGGTACACACAGGAGAGAGGGGATACACACAGGAGAGAAGAAGATACACACAGGAGAGAAGAAGATACACACAGAAGAGAGAAGGATACACACATGGGAGAGGGGGATACACACAGGAGAGAGGAGAATACACACAGAAGAGAGGAGGATACACACAGGAGAGAGAAGAATACACACAGAAGAGAGGGGATACACACAGAGAGAGGGGATACACACAGGAGAGGGGATACACACAGGAGAGAGGAGAATACACACAGGAGAGAGAAAATACACACAGGAGAGGAGATACACACAGGAGAGAGGGGATACACACAGAGAGAGGGATACACACAGGAGAGAGGAGAATACACACAGGAGAGAGAAGGATACACACAGGAGAGAGGAAGATACACACAGAGAGGATACACAGGAGAGAGGAAGATACACACAGGAGAGAGGGGATACACACAGAGAGGAGATACACACAGAAGAGAGGATACACACACAGAGAGGGGATACACACAGGAGAAGGATACACAGAAGAGAAGAGAATACACACAGGTGAGAGAAGGATACACACAGGAGAGAGGAAGATACACACAGGAGAGAGAAGGATACACAAAGGAAAGATGGGGATACACACAGAAGAGAGGAGGATACACAAAGGAAAGAGGAGGATACACACAGGAGAGAAGAAGATACACGCAGGATAGAGGATACACACAGGAAAGATGGGGATACACACAGGAGAGTGGAGGATACACAAAGGAGAGAGGAGGATACACACAAGAGAAAGGAGAATACACACAGGAGACAGGAGAATACACACAGGTAAGGGGAGGATACACACAGTAAAGAGAAGGATAGACATAGGAGAAATGTGGATATACACACAGGAGAAAGAAAAATACACACAGGAGAGAGGATACACACAGGAGAGGATGGATACACACAGGAGAAAAAAGAATACACACAGGAGAGAGAAGAGATACACACAAGAAAGAGGGGGATGCACACAGAAGAGAGTAGAATACATAAAGGCTAGAGGGGGAATACACACAGGGGAGAGAGGTGATACTAACAGGAGAGAGAAAAATATACACAGGAGAGAGGGGATACACACAGGAGAGAGAGGATACACACAGGAGAGAGGAGGATAAACACAGGAGAGAGGAGAATACACACAGGAGAGAGGAGGATACACAGGAGAGGATACACAGAAGAGAGGATACACACACAGGAGAAAGGGATACACACAGGAGAGAGGAGGATACACACAGGAGAGGGGGATACACACAGAGAGAGGATACACACAGGAGAGAAAATACACAGGAGAGAAAATACACACAGGAGAGAGGAAGATACACACAGAAGAAAGGAGGATACACACACAGGAGAAAGGAGGATACACACACAGGAGAGAAAGATACACACAGGAGAGAGGAGGATACACACAGGAGAGAGGGATACACACAGGAGAGAGAAAATACACACAGAGAGGAGGATACACAGAAGAGAGGATACACACACAGGAGAGAGAAAATACACACAGGAGAGAGGGATACACACAGGAGAGAGGAGGATACACACAGGAGAGAGGAAGATACACACAGGAGAAAGGGGATACACACAGGAGAGAAAATACACACAGGAGAGAGAAGGATACACACAGGAGAGAATACACAGGAGAGAAAATACACAGGAGAGAAAATACACACAGGAGAGGAAGATACACACAGGAGAGAAGGATACACACAGGAGAGGGATACACACAGAAGAAAGGAGGATACACAGGAGAGAGGAAGATACACAGAGAGAGGGGATACACACAGGAGAGAGGAGAATACACACAGGAGAGAGAAAATACACACAGAGAGGAGGATACACACAGGAGAGAGGAATACACACAGGAGAGAGGGGATACACAGAGGAGGATACACAAGAGAGAGGATACACACACAGGAGAAAGGAGATACACACAGGAGAGAAAGATACACACAGGAGAGAGGGGATACACAGGAGAAAGGGGATACACACAGGAGAGAGGAGGACACACAGGAGAGAGGAGGATACACACACAGAGAGAGAAGGATACACACAGGAGGGGATACACAGGAGAAAGGGATACACACAGGAGAGAGGAGAATACACACAGGAGAGAGAGGATACACACACAGAGAGAGGGGATACACAGGAGAGGAGATACACAGGAGAGGAAGATACACAGGAGAGGATACACAGGAGAAAGGGGATACACACAGGAGAGATACACACAGGAGAGGAAGATACACAGGAGAAAGGATACACAGGAGAGAATACACACAGGAGAGAGAAGGATACACACAGAGAGAGATACACAGGAGAGAATACACACAGGAGAGAAGGATACACACAGGAGAGAGGAGGATACACACAGGAGAGAGAAAATACACACAGGAGAGAGGAAGATACACAGGAGAGAGGAAGATACACACAAGAGAGGATACACACACAGGAGAAAAAGGATACACAGAGGAGACAGAAGAATACACACAGGAGAGAGGGATACACAGGAGAAAGGGGATACACAGGAGAGAATACACACAGGAGAAAGGGGATACACACAGGAGAGAGGAGGATACACACAGGAGAGGTGGATACACACAGGAGAGAAGATACACAGAGAGGAGGATAAACACAGGAGAGAGGAAGATACAAACAGGAGAGAGGGATACACACACAGAGAGAGGAGGATAAACACAGGAGAGAGGAAGATACACACACAGGAGAGAGGGATACACACAGGAGAGAGGGGATACACAGGAGAGAAGATACACACAGGAGGGATACACACAGGA
Organism: Saguinus midas; assembly: GCA_021498475.1. Classification (NCBI taxonomy): domain Eukaryota; kingdom Metazoa; phylum Chordata; class Mammalia; order Primates; family Cebidae; genus Saguinus; species Saguinus midas. The sequence continues at coordinate 40,011 of JAKFGQ010000002.1, read as the reverse complement.
GAGAGAAGGATACACACAGGAGAGAGGAGAATACACACAGGAGAGAGGAAGATACACACAGGAGAGAGAATACACAGGAGAGAGGAGAATACACACAGGAGAGAGGAGGATACACAGGAGAGAGGACACACAGGAGAGGTGGATACACACAGGAGGATACACAGGAGAGAAAGATACACACAGGAGAGTGGAGGATACACACAGAGAGGAGATACACAGGAGAGGGGATACACAGGAGAGAGGAAGATACACACAGGAGAAAGGAGGATACACACAGGAGAGAGGAGGATACACACAGAGAGAGGAGGATACACACAGGAGAAAGGAGGATACACAGAAGAAAGGAGGATACACACACAGAGAGAGATACACACAGGAGAGAGGATACACACAGGAGGATACACAGGAGAGGAGATACACACAGAGAGGAGATACACAGGAGAGAATACACACAGGAGAGGGGATACACACACAGGAGAGAGGAATACACACAGGAGAGAGGAGGATACACACAGGAGAGAGGAGATACACAGAGAGGAGATACACAGGAGAGGGGATACACACAGGAGAGAGGAGAATACACACAGAGAGGAGATACACAGGAGAGGGGATACACACAGGAGAGGGGATACACACAGGAGAGAATACACACAGGAGGGATACACACAGAGAGGGGATACACAGAGAGGAGATACACACAGGAGGATACACACAGAGAGGGGATACACACAGGAGGATACACAGGAGAGAGGAATACACACAGGAGAGAGGAGGATAAACACAGGAGAGGAAGATACACACAGAAGAGAGGAGGATACACACAGAGAGAGGAGGATAAACACAGGAGAGAGGAGGATACACACAGGAGAAAGAATTATACACACAGGAGAGAGGAGGATACACACAGGAGAGAGAAGGATACACAGGAGAGAGAAGGGATACACACAGGAGAGGGGGATACACACTGGAGAGGAGGATACACACAGGAGAAAAAGGATACACACAGGAGAGAGGAAGATACACACAGAGAGAGGGATACACACACAGGAGAGAGAAGGATACACACAGAGAGGATACACAGGAGAGGGGATACACACAGAAGAGAGGAGGATACACACAGGAGAGAGGAGGATACACAGGAGAGAGGGGATACACACAGGAGAAAGGAGGATACACAGAGGAGAAAGGAGGATACACACAGGAGAGAGGAGGATACAAACAGGAGAGAGGATATACACAGGAGAGAGGGATACACACAGGAGAGGGAGATACACACAGGAGAAAGGAGGATAGACACAGGAGAGAGGAGAATACACACAGGAGAGGGGATACACACAGGAGAGGATACACAGGAGAGGATACACACAGGAGAGGAAGATACAAACAGGAGAGAGGAGGATACACACAGGAGAGAGGGATACACACAGGAGGATACACAGAGAGGGGATACACACAGGAGAGTGGAGGATACACACACAGGAGGATACACAGAGAGAGGAAGATACACACAGAGAGAGGAGGATACACACAGAAGAGTGGAGGATACACACAGGAGAGAGAAGATACACACAGAAGAGGGGATACAAACAGGAGAGAGAAGGATACACACAGGAGAGAGGAGGATACACACAGAGAGAGGAGGATACACACAGGAGACAGAAGAATACACACAGGAGAGAGGGGGATATACACAGGAGAGTGGTGATATACACAGGAGGGAGGAGAGTACACACAGGAGAGAGGGGCATACACACAGGAAAAATGGATAAACACAAGAGAAAGGCAGATACACACAGGAAAGAGGAAGATACACACAGGTAAGGGGGATACACAAAGAAAAAAAGGCGTACACACAGGAGAGAGGAGGATACACACAGGAGACAGGAGGATACAAACAGGAGAGAGGTGATGCACACAGGATAAAGGGGGTATACAGAGGATCCTTCGCAGCCTCACTGAATATTACACACTTGTGATATAGTCTGGAGTCTATTTTTTATGGCCACTCATTCAAAAATTCACTAAATAATGCACACCTGCTGAATAGTCAGATGTCTCTTTCCTATGGCCAATCGTTAAGAGCCTCACTAAGTGTACTCACCTGGGGGAATAGTCAGGATTAACCTTTATCCCCTCATTCACATTCTGACTAAATAAGGCACACCTGTGGAATAGTCAGGAGACTTTTTCATGTGGCCTCTAATTCGGAGTGTCACTGAATAATGTGGTGTAGTCAGGAGTCTATTTCATGTAGACACATATTCAGAGACACAGTGAATAAAGCAGGCCCTTTATTTTGTAAGGAATCTAATTAATATGGACACATCTTCTGAGCCTCACTGAATAATACACACCTGGAAAATAATTTGGAGTCTATTTTCGATGGACATTCATTCAGAGCCTCGGTAAATAATGTACACCTGTGGAGTAGCCAGGAGTCTATTTTATTAGGACACTCATTCATAGCCTCAATGGATAATCTGCACGTGTGGATTAGTCCGGATTCCAATTAATATTGCCACTGACTCGTAACCTCAGTGAAAAATGCACAAATGTAAAGTACTCAGGAGTCTATTTCATATAGACACTCATTCAGAGATTCACTAAATAATACAAATATTTAATAAAGCAGCATCCTGTTTCATATGGTCACACAAAATGAGCCTCACTGAATAATACACACCTGGAGAATAATTTGGAGTCTATTTTCGATGGACATTCATTCAGAGCCTCAGAGAATAATGCACACGTGTGGAATAGACACTAGACTATTTTATATGGCCACAAAATCAAAGCCTGAGTGAGTAAAGCACAACCTTGGAATAGTCACTTGTCTATTTTACATGCCCAAATATTTAGAGTCAGAGTCAATAATACACGCCTGTGGACAAGTCAGAAAACAATTTTATATCACCAAGGTTTCAGAGCCACAGTGAATAATACATACCTGGGAAATAATCAGGACGCTATTACATGTGGCATCAATTTCAGAGCTTCCTTGAATAAGAAACAACTCTATTGTAGTCAGAATTCTATTGTCTATAGCCACATATTCAGAGCCTAACTGAATAACATACACCTTGGGAAAACTTAAAATTCTATTTCGTATAGCCACTCATTTAGAGCCGAATGTAGAAACGCACGCCTGAGGAGCATTCAGGAGGCTCTATTTTATGGCCACTCATTCACAGCTTCACAGAATAATACAGACCTATGAAAACGTCAGGAGTGTATTTCACATGGCCACTTATTCAGAACCTCAGTGAGGAATCATATATATCTGGAAAATACTCAGGATTATATTATATATAGCCACTTATTCAGAGACTCACTGAATAATGCACAGCTAAGGAATAGTCTGGAGACTATTTGATATGACTCTTCACCCAGCAACTCAGTGGACAATGCAGAACTGAAAAATAGTCAAGAGGATGGAGTCAATGGTTTATGTTATGTGGTCACTCGTTCAGAATCTCACTGAAGAATACACACCTTGGGAATAGTCAGTGTCCAAGTCATATGGACACTCAATCACAGCATTACCGAATAATGCACAATGGGGCAATAGTAAGGAGTCTATTTCATATGGCCTGTCATTTGGAGCTTCAGTGCATAATAAACAGCTGTGGAGTATTTAGGACCCTATTTAAGAAAGCCCCAAATTAAGCAGCTTCGTGCACGATACACACATGTGTCAGAGTCAGGTGACTGTTTGACATAGACACTCATACAGAACCTTTTCGAATACTGCACATGTGGGGAATAATCACTAGTCTGTTTCATATGGTGATTAGTTTGGAGAATCAAAAAATAACGCACACCTGTTGAGTAAAATGGGTTCTATTTCATAAGGCCACTCTTTCAGTGTTTTAGTGAATAATATGTATATCTGATAAGTCAGGAATCTCTTTCACATGGCCACTTATTCAGAGCCTCAGTGAATAATGCACAATGGGGCAATAGTAAGGAGTCTATTTCATATAGACACTCATACAGAACCTTTTCGAATACTGCACATGTGGGAATAATCACTAGTCTGTTTCATATGGTGATTAGTTTGGAGAATCAAAAATAACGCACACCTGTTGAGTAAAATGGGTTCTATTTCATAAGGCCACTCTTTCAGTGTTTTAGTGAATAATATGTATATCTGATAAGTCAGGAATCTCTTTCACATGGCCACTTATTCAGAGACTCACTGAATAATGTGGTGTAGTCAGGAGTCTATTTCATATGGCCAAAGTTTCAGAGCCTCAGTGAATAATGCACACCTGTGGAATAGTCAGGAGACTATTTGATATGACTCTTCACCCAGCGACTCAGTGGACAATGCAGAACTGAAAAATAGTCAAGAGGATGGAGTCAAGGTTTATGTTATGTGGTCACTCGTTCAGAGCCTCAGTGAATAATGCACAATGGGGCAATAGTAAGGAGTCTATTTCATGTAGACACATATTCAGAGCCTCAGTGAATAATGCACAATGGGGCAATAGTAAGGAGTCTATTTCATGTAGACACATATTCAGAGCCTCAGTGAATAATGCACAATGGGGCAATAGTAAGGAGTCTATTTCATGTAGACACATATTCAGAGCCTCAGTGAATAATGCACAATGGGGCAATAGTAAGGAGTCTATTTCATGTAGACACATATTCAGAGCCTCAGTGAATAATGCACAATGGGGCAATAGTAAGGAGTCTATTTCATGTAGACACATATTCAGAGCCTCAGTGAATAATGCACAATGGGGCAATAGTAAGGAGTCTATTTCATATAGACACTCATTCAGAGAATCACTAAATAATGCACACCTGTGGAGTAGCCAGGAGTCTATTTCATATAGACACTCATTCAGAGCCTCAGTGAATAATGCACAATGGGGCAATAGTAAGGAGTCTATTTCATGTAGACACATATTCAGAGCCTCAGTGAATAATGCACAATGGGGCAATAGTAAGGAGTCTATTTCATGTAGACACATATTCAGAGCCTCAGTGAATAATGCACAATGGGGCAATAGTAAGGAGTCTATTTCATATAGACACTCATTCAGAGCCTCAGTGAATAATGCACAATGGGGCAATAGTAAGGAGTCTATTTCATGTAGACACATATTCAGAGCCTCAGTGAATAATGCACAATGGGGCAATAGTAAGGAGTCTATTTCATGTAGACACATATTCAGAGCCTCAGTGAATAATGCACAATGGGGCAATAGTAAGGAGTCTATTTCATGTAGACACATATTCAGAGCCTCAGTGAATAATGCACAATGGGGCAATAGTAAGGAGTCTATTTCATATAGACACTCATTCAGAGCCTCAGTGAATAATGCACAATGGGGCAATAGTAAGGAGTCTATTTCATGTAGACACATATTCAGAGCCTCAGTGAATAATGCACAATGGGGCAATAGTAAGGAGTCTATTTCATATAGACACTCATTCAGAGCCTCAGTGAATAATGCACAATGGGGCAATAGTAAGGAGTCTATTTCATGTAGACACATATTCAGAGCCTCAGTGAATAATGCACAATGGGGCAATAGTAAGGAGTCTATTTCATATAGACACTCATTCAGAGCCTCAGTGAATAATGCACAATGGGGCAATAGTAAGGAGTCTATTTCATGTAGACACATATTCAGAGCCTCAGTGAATAATGCACAATGGGGCAATAGTAAGGAGTCTATTTCATGTAGACACATATTCAGAGCCTCAGTGAATAATGCACAATGGGGCAATAGTAAGGAGTCTATTTCATGTAGACACATATTCAGAGCCTCAGTGAATAATGCACAATGGGGCAATAGTAAGGAGTCTATTTCATATAGACACTCATTCAGAGAATCACTAAATAATGCACACCTGTGGAGTAGCCAGGAGTCTATTTCATATAGACACTCATTCAGAGATTCACTGAATAATACACACCTGGAGAATAATTTGGAGTCTATTTTCGATGGACATTCATTCAGAGTCTCTGTAAGTAATGAACACCTGGGCAATACACCTGAGTCTCTTTTATGCCCACTTAGTCAGAGTCTCATTCAATAATACACAACAAAGGAAGATTTAAGAGTCTACTTCATGTAGCCACTCATTTAGAGCCTCAGTGAATAATGCACAATGGGGCAATAGTAAGGAGTCTATTTCATATGGACATTCATTCAGAGCCTCAGTGAATAATGCACACCTGTGGAATAGTCAGGAGACTTTTCATGTGGCCTCTAATTCAGAGTGTCACTGAATAATGCACACCAGGGTAATAGTCGAGCATTTTTATATGGCCACTCATTCAGAGAATCACTAAATAATGCACACCTGTGAATAGTCAGAGTCTCATTCAATAATACACACCTGGAGAATAATTTGGAGTCTATTTTATGGCCACTCATTTTGTGCCTCACTGAGTGATATACACCTGAAGAATCCTCAGGATTCTATTTGATACTACCACTCATTTAGAGCCTCAGTGAATAATGCACACCTGTGGAATAGTCAGGAGACTTTTCATGTGGCCTCTAATTCAGAGTGTCACTGAATAATGCACACCTGTGGAATAGTCAGGAGACTTTTCATGTGGCCTCTAATTCAGAGTGTCACTGAATAATGCACACCTGTGGAATAGTCAGGAGACTTTTCATGTGGCCTCTAATTCAGAGTGTCACTGAATAATGCACAAATGTAAAGTACTCAGCAGTCTATTTCATATAGACACTCATTCAGAGTCTCTGTAAGTAATGAACACCTGGGCAATACACCTGAGTCTCTTTTTATGCCCACTTAGTCAGAGTCTCATTCAATAATACACAACAAAGGAAGATTTAAGAGTCTACTTCATGTAGCCACTCATTTAGAGCCTCAGTGAATAATGCACACCAGGGTAATAGTCGAGCATTTTTATATGGCCACTCATTTTGTGCCTCACTGAATATTACACACTTGTGATATAGTCTGGAGTCTATTTTATGGCCACTCATTTTGTGCCTCACTGAGTGATATACACCTGAAGAATCCTCAGGATTCTATTTGATACTACCACTCATTTAGAACCTTATTGAATAATTCACAATGGAGCAATAGTCAGGTGTCTATTTTATGGCCACTCATTTTGTGCCTCACTGAGTGATATACACCTGAAGAATCCTCAGGATTCTATTTGATACTACCACTCATTTAGAGCCTCAGTGAATAATGCACACCTGTGGAATAGTCAGGAGACTTTTCATGTGGCCTCTAATTCAGAGTGTCACTGAATAATGCACACCTGTGGAATAGTCAGGAGACTTTTCATGTGGCCTCTAATTCAGAGTGTCACTGAATAATGCACACCTGTGGAATAGTCAGGAGACTTTTCATGTGGCCTCTAATTCAGAGTGTCACTGAATAATACACACCTGGAGAATAATTTGGAGTCTATTTTCGATGGACATTCATTCAGAGCCTCAGTGAATAATGCACACCTGTGGAATAGTCAGGAGACTTTTCATGTGGCCTCTAATTCAGAGTGTCACTGAATAATGCACACCTGTGGAATAGTCAGGAGACTTTTCATGTGGCCTCTAATTCAGAGTGTCACTGAATAATGCACACCTGTGGAATAGTCAGGAGACTTTTCATGTGGCCTCTAATTCAGAGTGTCACTGAATAATGCACACCTGTGGAATAGTCAGGAGACTTTTCATGTGGCCTCTAATTCAGAGTGTCACTGAATAATGCACACCTGTGGAATAGTCAGGAGACTTTTCATGTGGCCTCTAATTCAGAGTGTCACTGAATAATGCACACCTGTGAATAGTCAGAGTCTCATTCAATAATACACACCTGGAGAATAATTTGGAGTCTATTTTATGGCCACTCATTCAGAGAATCACTAAATAATGCACACCAGGGTAATAGTCGAGCATTTTTATATGGCCACTCATTCAGAGAATCACTAAATAATGCACACCTGTGAATAGTCAGAGTCTCATTCAATAATACACACCTGGAGAATAATTTGGAGTCTATTTTATGGCCACCCATTCAGAGAATCACTAAATAATGCACACCTGTGGAATAGTCAGGAGACTTTTCATGTGGCCTCTAATTCAGAGTGTCACTGAATAATGCACACCAGGGTAATAGTCGAGCATTTTTATATGGCCACTCATTTTGTGCCTCACTGAGTGATATACACCTGAAGAATCCTCAGGATTCTATTTGATACTACCACTCATTTAGAGCCTCAGTGAATAATGCACACCTGTGGAATAGTCAGGAGACTTTTCATGTGGCCTCTAATTCAGAGTGTCACTGAATAATGCACACCTGTGAATAGTCAGAGTCTCATTCAATAATACACACCTGGAGAATAATTTGGAGTCTATTTTATGGCCACTCATTTTGTGCCTCACTGAGTGATATACACCTGAAGAATCCTCAGGATTCTATTTGATACTACCACTCATTTAGAACCTTATTGAATAATTCACAATGGAGCAATAGTCAGGTGTCTATTTTATATGGCCACTCATTCAGAGAATCACTAAATAATGCACACCTGTGGAATAGTCAGGAGACTTTTCATGTGGCCTCTAATTCAGAGTGTCACTGAATAATGCACAAATGTAAAGTACTCAGCAGTCTATTTCATATGGCCTCTAATTCAGAGTGTCACTGAATAATGCACACCTGTGGAATAGTCAGGAGACTTTTCATGTGGCCTCTAATTCAGAGTGTCACTGAATAATGCACACCAGGGTAATAGTCGAGCATTTTTATATGGCCACTCATTTTGTGCCTCACTGAGTGATATACACCTGAAGAATCCTCAGGATTCTATTTGATACTACCACTCATTTAGAGCCTCAGTGAATAATGCACAATGGGGCAATAGTAAGGAGTCTATTTCATATAGACACTCATTCAGAGATTCACTGAATAATACACACCTGTGGACAAGTCAGAAAACAATTTCATATGGCCAAAGTTTCAGAGCCTCAGTGAATAATGCACACGTGTGGAATAGACACTAGACTATTTTATATGGCCACAAAATCAAAGCCTGAGTGAGTAATACACACCTGTGGACAAGTCAGAAAACAATTTTATATGGCCACTCATTCAGAGAATCACTAAATAATGCACACCAGGGTAATAGTCGAGCATTTTTATATGGCCACTCATTTTGTGCCTCACTGAGTGATATACACCTGAAGAATCCTCAGGATTCTATTTGATACTACCACTCATTTAGAACCTTATTGAATAATTCACAATGGAGCAATAGTCAGGTGTCTATTTTATATGGTCTATCATTCAAAGTTTCAGTGAATAGTAAACTTCTATGGAGTAATCAGGACGCTGTTTAACATAGCCACGAATTAAGTGCTTTGCTGAGTGATACGCACCTGTGTGATTGTCAGGAGTCTATTTGGTATTGACACTGAAACAGAACCTGCTTGATTAATGCAAACATGTATAATAATGAGGAGTCTATGTCATATGGCTACTCATTCAGACAAACAGTGAATAATGCACATGTAAAGTAATTAGAAGTCTGATTCTTATGGACCCTCTTTCACAGCCTCACTGAATATTACACACTTGTGATATAGTCTGGAGTCTATTTTTTATGGCCACCCATTCAGAGAATCACTAAATAATGCACACCTGCGGAATAGTCAGAAGTCTCTTTCCTATGGCCACTCGTTAAGAGCCTCACTGAGTGATATACACCTGAAGAATCCTCAGGATTCTATTTCATATAGCCACTCATTCAGAGCCTCGGTAAATAATGCACACCTGTGGAATAGTCAGGAGACTTTTTCATGTGGCCTCTAATTCGGAGTGTCAATGAATAATGTGATGTAGTCAGGAGTCTATTTCCTGTAGACACGTATTCAGAGCCTCAGTACACAAGAAAGACCCTTGATATAGTAAGAAATCTAATTAGTATGGCCAAATCTTCTGAGGCTCACTGAATAATACACACCTGGAGAATAACTTGGAGTCTATTTTCGATGGACATTCATTCAGAGCCTCGGTAAATAATGTACACCTGTGGAGTAGCCAGGAGTCTATTTTATTAGGACACTCATTCATAGCCTCAGTGGATAATATGCACGTGTGGATTAGTCAGGATTCCATTTATATGGCCACTGACTCGTAACCTCAGTGAAAATGCACAAATGTAAAGTACTCAGCAGTCTATTTCATATAGACACTCATTCAGAGATTCACTAAATAATACAAATATTTAATATAGCAGCATCCTGTTTCATATGGTCACACAAAATGAGCCTCACTGAATAATACACACCTGGGAAGAGTTAAGAGTCTACTTCATGTAGCCACTCATTTAGAGCCTCAGTGAATAATGCACACGTGTGGAATAGACACTAGACTATTTTATATGGCCACAAAATCAAAGCCTGAGTGAGTAATACACAACTTTTGAATAGTCACTTGTCTATTTTACATGCCCAAATATTTAGTCAGAGTCAATAATACACACCTGTGGACAAGTCAGAAAACAATTTTATATGGCCAAAGTTTCAGAGCCTCAGTGAATAATGCACACCTGTGGAATAGTCAGGAGACTTTTCATGTGGCCTCTAATTCAGAGTGTCACTGAATAATGCACACGTGTGGAATAGACACTAGTCTATTTTATATGGCCACAAAATCAAAGCCTGAGTGAGTAATACACAACTTTGGAATAGTCACTAGTCTATTTCATATAGCCACTCATTTACAGCCTCAGGAATAATGCACACGTGTGGAATAGACACTAGTCTATTTTATATGGCCACAAAATCAAAGCCTGAGTGAGTAATACACAACTTTGGAATAGTCACTTGTCTATTTCATATAGCCACTCATTTACAGCCTCAGGAATAATGCACACGTGTGGAATAGACACTAGTCTATTTCATAAGGCCACTCTTTCAGTGTTTTAGTGAATAATATGTATATCTGATAAGTCAGGAATCTCTTTCACATGGCCACTTATTCAGTTCCTCAGTGAAGAATCATATATATCTGGAAAATACTCAGGATTCTATTATATATAGCCACTTATTAAGAGACTCACTGAATAATGCACACCTGGAGAATTGTCTGGAGACTATTTGATATGACTCTTCACCCAGTGACTCAGTGGACAATGCAGAACTGAAAATAGTCAAGAGGACAGAGTCAGGAGTCTATTTTATGTGGTCACTCGTTCAGAAACTGACTGAAGAATACACACCTTGGGAATAGTCAGTGTCCAAGTCATATGGACACTCAATCACAGCATTACCGAATAATGCACAATGGGGCAATAGTAAGGAGTCTATTTCATATGGCCTCTCATTCAGAGCTTCAGTGCATAATAAACAGCTGTGGAGTAGTCAGGACCCTATTTAAGGTAGCCCCAAATAAAGCAGCTCCGTGAATGATACACACCTGGGTGGTAGTCAGGAGTCTATTTCATATAGCCACTCATTTAGAACCTTATTGAATAATTCACAATGGAGCAATAGTCAGGTGTCTATTTTATATGGCCACTCATTCAGAGAATCACTAAATAATGCACACCTGTGGAGTAAAATGAGTTCTATTTCATAAGGCCACTCTTTCAGTGTTTTAGTGAATAACATGTATATCTGATAAGTCAGGAATCTCTTTCACATGGCCACTCGTTCTGGGCCTCTGTGAATAATACTTCCCTCAGAAACAGTCAAGGGTCTACTTCAAATGCCTTCACATTCAGAGTCCCTGTAAGTTATGAACACCTGGGCAATACACCTGAGTCTCTTTTATGCCCACTTAGTCAGAGTCTCATTCAGTAATACACACCTGGGAAAGAGTTAAGGGTCTACTTCATGTAGCCACTCATTTAGATCCTCAGTGAATAATGCACACCAGGGTAATAGTCGAGCATTTTTTATATGGCCACTCATTTTGTGCCTCCCTGAATGATACACACCTGGGGAATTCTCAGGATTCTATTTCATACTACCACTCATTTAGAACCTTATTGAATAATTCACAATGGAGCAATAGTCAGGTGTCTATTTTGTATGGCCTCTCATTCAAAGTTTCAGTGAATAATGAACTTCTATGGAGTAATCAGGACACTGTTTAAGATAGCCATGAATTAAGTGCCTTCCTGAATGATACACACCTGGGTGGTAGTCAGGAGTCTATTTCATATGAACTCTAATTCTGTGTAACGCTGAGTAATACACACCTGGGGAGTTTCAGGAGTCTATTTTATGGCCACTCATTCAGAGCCTCAGTGAATAATGCACATGTGAGTCATTAGAATTCTGTTTCATATGGCCTCTCATTCAAAGTTTCAGTGAATAATGCACGCCTGGAGAATAATGAGGAGTCTATATCATACAGCTACTCATTCAGATGAACAGTGAATAATGCACATGTGAAGTCATTAGAATTCTGTTTCATATGGCCCTTCTTTCACAGCCTCACCGAATATTACACACTTGTGATATAGTCTGGAGTCTATATTTTATGGCCACTCATTCAGAGAATCACTGAATAATTCACACCTGCGGAATAGTCAGAAGTCTCTTTCCTATGGCTACCCATTGAGAGCCTCACTAAAAGTACACACCTAGATAAATAGTCAGGATTTACTTGTATCTCCTCATTCAGAGTCTCACTAAATTATTCACACCTGTGGAATAGTCAGGAGAGTTTTTCATGTGGCCTCTCATTCAATGTGTCATTGAAATATGTGGTGTAGTCAGGAGACTCCTTCATGTAGACACACATTCAAAGCTTCAGTGCATAAGACAAACCCTTGATATAGAAAGAAATCTATTTAGTATGACCACATCTTCTGAGGCTCACTGAATAATACACACCTGGAGAATAATTTGGAGTCTACTTTCGATGGACATTTATTCAGAGCCTCGTAAATAATGCAGACCTGTGGAGTAGCCAAAAGTCTATTTCATTTGGACACATATTCATAGCCTCAGTGGATAATATGCACGTGTGGATTAATCAGGATTCCATTTTATATGGCCACTGACTCGTAACCTCAATGAATAATGCACAAATGTAAAGTACTCAGCAGTTTATTTCATATAGCCACTCATTCAGAGATTCACTGAATAATAAAATTATTTGAGATAGACAGCCTCCTGTTTCATATTGTCATACAAAAAAAGCCTCACTGAGTGACACACACCTGGGAATGTGTTAGGAGTGTACTTTACATAGCCTCTCATTTACAGCCTAAGGGAATAATGCACATGTGTGGAATAGACACTAGTCTGTTTTATATGGCCACAAAATCAAAGCCTGAGTCAGTAATACACAACTTTGGAATAGTCACTAGTCTATTATATATGCCCAAATATTTAGAGTCAGAGTCAATAATACACGCCTGTAGACTAGTCAGAAACAATTTCATATGGCCAAAGTTTCAGAGCCTCAGTGAATAATAAATACCTGAGGAATACTCTGGACGCTGTTACATGTGGCATTTCTTCAGAGGTTCATTGAGTAAAGAACACCTGTATTGTAGTCAGAATTCTATTTCATATAGCCACATACTCAGAGCCTAACTGAATAACAGACACCTTGGGAAAGTCAGGATTCTGTTTTGTATAGCCACTCATTTACAGCCAAATGTAAAAACTCATACCTGAGTAGTATATAGGAGTCTCTATTATATGGCCACTCATTCAGAGCCTCACAGAATAATACAGAAGTATGGAAATGTCAGGAGTGTACTTGACATGGCCACTTATTCAGTTCCTCAGTGAAGAATCATATATATCTGGAAAATACTCAGGATTCTATTATATATAGCCACTTATTAAGAGACTCACTGAATAATGCACACCTGGAGAATTGTCTGGAGACTATTTGATATGACCGTTCACCCAGCGACTCAGTGGAAAATGCAGAGCTGAGAAATAGTCAAGAGGACAGAGTCAGGAGTCTATTTTATGTGGTCACTCATTCAGAAACTGACTGAAGAATACACACCTTGGGAATAGTCAGAGTCCAGGTCATATGGCCACTCAATCACAGCATTACCGAATAATGCACAATGGGGCAATAGTAAGGAGTCTATTTCATATGGCCTCTCATTCAGAGCTTCAGTGCATAATAAACAGCTGTGGAGGAGGAGGACCCTATTGAAGGTAGCCCCAAATAAAGCAGCTCCGTGAATGATACACACATGTGAGAGTCAGGAGACTATTTGATATGGACACTCATACAGAACCTCTTCGAATATTGCACATGTGGGAATAATCACTAGTCTATTTCATATGGTGGTTCGTTTGGAGAGTCAAAAATAACACGCACCTGTGGAGTAGCCAGGAGTCTATTTCATAAGGCCACTCTTTCAGTGTTTTAGTGAATAACATGTATATCTGATAAGTCAGGAATCTCTTTCACATGGCCACTCGTTCTGGGCCTCTGTGAATAATACTCCCTCAGAAACAGTCAAGGGTCTACTTCAAATGCCTACACATTCAGAGTCTCTGTAAGTAATGAACACCTGGGCAATACACCTGAGTCTCTTTTTATGCCCACTTAGTCAGAGTCTCATTCAATAATACACACCTGGGGAAGAGTTAAGAGTCTACTTCATGTAGCCACTCATTTCGATCCTCAGTGAATAATCCACACCAGGGTAATAGTCGAGCATTTTTTATATGGCCACTCATTCTGTGCCTCCTGAATGATACACACCTGGGGAATTCTCAGGATTCTATTTCATACTACCACTCATTTAGAACCTTATTGAATAATTCACAATGGAGCAATAGTCAGGTGTCTATTTTGTATGGCCTCTCATTCAAAGTTTCAGTGAATAATGAACTTCTATGGAGTAATCAGGACACTGTTTAAGATAGCCATGAATTAAGTGCCTTCCTGAATGACACACACCTGGGTGGTAGTCAGGAGTCTATTTTATATGAACTCTAATTCTGTGTAACGCTGAGTAATACACACCTGGGGAGTTTCAGGAGTCTATTTGGTATGGACACTCATACCGAACCTGTTGGAATAATGCACACATGGAGAATAATGAGGAGTCTATGTCATATGGCTACTCATTCAGACAAACAGTGAATAATGCACATGTGGAGTCATTAGAATTCTGTTTCATATGGCCCTCTTTCACAGCCTCACTGAATATTACACACTTGTGATATAGTCTGGAGTCTATATTTTATGGCCACTCATTCAGAGAATCACTAAATAATTCACACCTGTGGAATAGTCAGAAGTCTCTTTCCTATGGCTACCCATTGAGAGCCTCACTAAATGTACACACCTGGATAAATAGTCAGGATTTACTTGTATCTCCTCATTCAGAGTCTCACTAAATAATGCACACCTGTGGAATAGTCAGGAGACTTTTCATGTGGCCTCTCATTCAATGTGTCATTGAAAATGTGGTGTAGTCAGGAGACACTTTCATGTAGACACATATTCAGAGCCTCAGTGCATAAGACAGACCCTTGATATAGTAAGAAATCTAATTAGTATGGCCACATCTTCTGAGGCTCACTGAATAATACACACCTGGAGAATAATTTGGAGTCTATTTTTGATGGACATTCATTCAGAGCCTCGGTAAATAATGCAGACCTGTGGAGTAGCCAGGAGTCTATTTCATTTGGAAACACATTCATAGCCTCAGTGGATAATATGCACGTGTGGATTAGTCAGGATTACATTTTATATGGCCACTGACTCGTAACCTCAATGAATAATGCACAAATGTAAAGTACTCAGCAGTTTATTTCATATAGCCACTCATTCAGAGATTCACTGAATAATAAAATTATTTGAGATAGACAGCCTCCTGTTTCATATTGTCATACAAAAGAGCCTCACTGAGTGACACACACCTGGGAAGTGTTAGGAGTGTACTTTACATAGCCTCTCATTTACAGCCTAAGGGAATAATGCACACGTGTGGAATAGACACTAGTCTATTTTATATGGCCACAAAATCAAAGCCTGAGTCAGTAATACACAACTTTGGAATAGTCACTAGTCTATTCCATATGCCCAAATATTTAGAGTCAGAGTCAATAATACACACCTGGGTGGTAGTCAGGAGTCTATTTCATATGGCCAAAGTTTCAGAGCCTCAGTGAATAATAAATACCTGAGGAATACTCTGGACGCTATTACATGTGGCATTTCTTCAGAGGTTCATTGAGTAAAGAACACCTGTATTGTAGTCAGAATTCTATTTCATATAGCCACATACTCAGAGCCTAACTGAATAACAGACACCTTGGGAAAGTCAGGATTCTGTTTCGTATAGCCACTCATTTACAGCCGAATGTAAAACTCACACCTGAGTAGTATATAGGAGTCTCTATTTTATGGCCACTCATTCAGAGCCTCACAGAATAATGCACACGTGTGGAATAGACACTAGTCTATTTTATATGGCCACTCATTCAGAGCCTCACAGAATAATACAGACGTATGGAAATGTCAGGAGTGTACTTGACATGGCCACTTATTCAGTTCCTCAGTGAAGAATCATATATATCTGAAAATACTCAGGATTCTATTATATATAGCCACTTATTAAGAGACTCACTGAATAATGCACACCTGGAGAATTGTCTGGAGACTATTTGATATGACCATTCACCCAGCGACTCAGTGGAAAATGCAGAGCTGAGAAATAGTCAAGAGGACAGAGTCAGGAGTCTATTTTATGTGGTCACTCATTCAGAAACTGACTGAAGAATACACACCTTGGGAATAGTCAGAGTCCAGGTCATATGGCCACTCAATCACAGCATTACCGAATAATGCACAATGGGGCAATAGTAAGGAGTCTATTTCATATGGCCTCTCATTCAGAGCTTCAGTGCATAATAAACAGCTGTGGAGGAGTGAGGACCCTATTGAAGGTAGCCCCAAATAAAGCAGCTCCGTGAATGATACACACATGTGTGAGAGTCAGGAGACTATTTGATATGGACACTCATACAGAACCTCTTTGAATATTGCAAATGTGGGAATAATCACTAGTCTATTTTATATGGCCACTCATTCAGAGAATCACTAAATAATGCACACCTGTGGAGTAAAATGCGGTCTATTTCATAAGGCCACTCTTTCAGTGTTTTAGTGAATAACATATATATCTGATAAGTCAGGAATCTCTTTCACATGGCCACTGTTCTGGGCCTCTGTGAATAATACTCCCTTCAGAAACAGTCAAGGGTCTACTTCAAATGCCTACACATTCAGAGTCTCTGTAAGTAATGAACACCTGGGCAATACACCTGAGTCTCTTTTTTATGCCCACTTAGTCAGAGTCTCATTCAATAATACACACCTGGGGAAGAGTTAAGAGTCTACTTCATGTAGCCACTCATTTAGATCCTCAGTGAATAATCCACACCAGGGTAATAGTCGAGCATTTTTTATATGGCCACTCATTCTGTGCCTCCCTGAATGATACACACCTTGGGAATTCTCAGGATTCTATTTCATATTACCACTCATTTAGAACCTTATTGAATAATTCACAGTGGAGTCATTGTCAGGTGGCTACTTTGTATGGCCTCACATTCAGTGTTTCAGTGCATAATGAACTTCTATGAAGTAATCAGGACACTGTTAAAGAAGCCATGAATTAAGTGCCTTCCTGAATGATACACACCTGGGTGGTAGTCAGGATTCTATTTCGTGTGAACTCTAATTCTGTGTAACGCAGAGTAATACACACCTGGGGGAGTTTCAGGAGTCTATTTGGTATAGACACTCATTCAGAGCCTCAGTGAATAATGCACACATGGAGAATAATGGGGTGTCTATGTCATACAGCTACTCAATCAGACAAACTGTGAATAATGCACATGTGGAGTCATTAGAATTCTGTTTCATATGGCCCCTCTTTCACAGCCTCACTGAATGTTACACACTTGTGTTATAGTCTGGAGTCTACATTTTATGGGCACTCATTCAGACACCTGCGAAATAGTCAGACGTCTCTTTCCTATGGCTACCCATTGAGAGCCTCACTAAAAGTACACACCTGGAGAAATAGTCAGGATTTACCTTTATCCCCTCATTCAGAGTCTTACTAAATATTGCACACCTGTGGAATAGTCAGGAGACTTTTTCATGTGGCCTCAAATTCAGAGTGTCACTGAATAATGTGGTGTAGTCAGGAGTCTATTTCATGTAGACACATATTCAGAGCTTCAGTGAGCAAGACAGACACTTGTTATAGTAAGGAATATAATTGATATGGAAACATATTCTGAGCCTCACTGAATAATACACACCTGGGGAATAATTTGGCGTCTATTTTCTATGGACATATATTCACATCCTCGGAAAATGATGTACACCTTTGGAGTATCAAAGAGTCTATTTTATTAGGACATGCATCCATAGCCTCAGTGGATAATATGCACTTGTGGATTAGTCAGGATTCCATTTTATATGGCCACTGACTCATAACGTCAGTGAAAAATGCAAAAATGTAAAATACTTAGCAGTCTATTTCATATAGACACTCATTCAGAGATTTACTGAATAATAAAAATATTTGAGATAGACAGCATCCTGTTTCATATGGTTAAACAAAAAGCCTCACTGAGTGACACACACCTGGGGAATTCTCAGGATTCTATTTCATATAGCCACTCATTTAGAGCCTCAGTGAATAATGCACACGTGTGGAATAGACACTAGTCTATTTTATATGGCCACAAAATCAAAGCTTTTTCGAATAGTGCACAGGTGGGGAATAATCACTAGTCTATTTCATATGGCCTCTCATTCAATGTGTCATTGAAAATGTGGTGTAGTCAGGAGACTTTTCATGTGGCCTCTCATTCAATGTGTCATTGAAAATGTGGTGTAGTCAGGAGTCTATTTCATAAGGCCACTCTTTCAGTGTTTTAGTGAATAACATGTATATCTGATAAGTCAGGAATCTCTTTCACATGGCCACTCGTTCTGGGCCTCTGTGAATAATACTCCCCTCAGAAACAGTCAAGGGTCTACTTCAAATGCCTACACATTCAGAGTCTCTGTAAGTAATGAACACCTGGGCAATACACCTGAGTCTTTTTTTATGCCCACTTAGTCAGAGTCTCATTTAATAATACACACCTGGGGAAGAGTTAAGAGTCTACTTTATGTAGCCACTCATTTAGAGCCTCAGTGAATAATGCACACAAGGGTAATAGTCGAGCATTTTTTATATGGCCACTCATTCTGTGCCTCCCTGAATGATACACACCTGGGGAATTCTCAGGATTCTATTTCAAACTACCACTCATTTAGAACCTTATTGAATAATTCACAATGGAGCAATAGTCAGGTGTTTCTTTTGTATGGCCTCTCATTCAAAGTTTCAGTGAATAATGATCTTCTGTGGAGTAATCAGGACCCTGTTTAAGATAGCCATGAATTAAGTGCCATCCTGAATGACACACACCTGGGGTGTAGTCAAGATTCTATCTCATATGAACTCTAATCCTGTGTAACGCTGAGTAATACACACCTGAGGGAGTTTCAGGAATCTATTTTATATGGCCACTCATTCAGAGCCTCAGTGAATAATGAACTTCTATGGAGTAATCAGGACACTGTTTAAGATAGCCATGAATTAAGTGCCTTCCTGAATGATACACACCTGGGGAATTCTCAGGATTCTATTTCATACTGCTACTCATTCAGACAAAGAGTGAATAACGCACATGTGAAGTCATTAGAATTCTGTTTCATATGGCTCCTCTATCACAGCCTCACTGAATATTACACACTTGTGATATAGTCTGGAGTCTATATTTTATGGCCACTCATTCAGAGTATCACTAAATAATTCACACCTGCAGAATTGTCAGAAGTCTCTTTCCTATGGATACCCCTTGAGAGCCTCACTAAATGTACACACCTGGATAAATAGTCAGAATTTACTTGTATCTCCTCATTCAGTGTCTCACTAAATAATGCACACCTGTGGAATAGTCAGAAGACTTTTTCATGTGGCCTCTCATTCAATGTGTCATTGAAAAATGTGGTGTAGTCAGGAGACTCTTTCATATAGACACATATTCAGAGCCTCAGTACATAAGGCAGACCATTGATATCATAAGAAATCTACTTAGTATGTCCACATCTTCTGAGGCTCACTGAAAAATACACACCTGGAGAATAATTTGGAGTCTATTTTCGATGGACATTCATTCAGAGCCTCGGTAAATAATGCAGACCTGTGGAGGAGTCAGGAGTGTCTTCCATTTGAACACACATTCATAGCTTTAGTTGATAATATGCACGTGTGGATTAATCAGGATTCCATTTTATATGGCCACTGACTTGTAACCTCAATGAATAATGCACAAATGTAAAGTACTCAGCAGTTTATTTCATATAGCCATTCATTCAGAGATTCACTGAATAATAAAAATGTGACAGACAGCCTTCTGTGTCATATGGTCATAGAAAAAGAACCTCAGTGAGTGACACACACCTGGGAATGTATTAGGAGTGTACTTTACATAGCCTCTCATTTACAGCCTAAGGGAATAATGCACATGTGTGGAATAGACACTAGTCTGTTTTATATGGACAGAAAATCAAAGCCTGAGTCAGTAATACACAACTTTGGAATAGTCACTAGTCTATTCCATATGCCCAAATATTGAGAGTCAGAGTCAATAATACACGCCTGTAGACTAGTCAGGAAACCATTTCATATGGCCAAAGTTTCTGAGCCTCAGTGAATAATAAATACCTGAGGAATACTCTGGACGCTATTACATGTGGCATTTCTTCAGAAGTTTATTGAGTAAAGAACACCTGTATTGTAGTCAGAATTATATTTCATATAGCCACATACTCAGAGCCTAAATAAAGACACCTTAGGAAAGTCAGAGAATACACACAAGAGTGAGGAAGATCCACACAGAAGAGAGGAGGATACACACAGGAGAAAGGAGGATACACACAGAAGAGAGGAGGATACACACAGGAGAGAGGGGATACACACAGGAGAAAAAGGATACACACAGGAGAAAAAATACACACAGGAGAGAGGGGATACACACAGGAGAGAGGGGATACACAGGAGAGGGGATACACACAGGAGACAGGGGGGATACACGGAGAGTGGTGATACACACAGGACAGTGGAGGGTACACACAGGAGAGATAAGGTACACACAAAAGAGAACAGGATACACAAAGAAAAAAGTGATACACACAGGAGAGTAGGAAATAAACAGAAGAGAGAAAAGGATACAAAAAGGAGAGAGAAGGATAATCACAGGAGAGGAGGATACACAGAGGAGAGAGGGGCATACACACAGGAGAGGGGATACACACAGGAGAGAGGGGCGTAGACACAGGAGAAAGGAGGATACACACAGAAGAGAGGAGGATACACACAGGAGAGAGGAGATACACAGAGGAGAGAGGATATACACAGGAGAGAGAAGGGATACACACAGGAGAGAGAATTGATACCCACAGGAGAGAGAAGGATACACACAGGAGAGGATACACAGGAGAGAGAAGGATACATACAGGAGAGAGAAGGATACACACAGGAGAGAAAAGGATACACACAGGAGAAAGGAGAATGCACACAGGAGAGAGAAGGATACATACAGGAGAGAGGAGGAGACACACAGGAGA
The DNA here is from genome assembly GCA_021498475.1 of Saguinus midas. Taxonomy (NCBI): domain Eukaryota; kingdom Metazoa; phylum Chordata; class Mammalia; order Primates; family Cebidae; genus Saguinus; species Saguinus midas. The sequence continues at coordinate 18,348 of JAKFGQ010000002.1, read as the reverse complement.
GGATACACAGGAGAAAAAATACACACAGGAGAGAGGAGGATACACACAGGAGAGAGAAGGATACAAACAGGAGAGAGGAGGATACACACAGGAGAGTGGAGGATACACAGAAAAGAGAGGAGGATACACACAGGAGAGAGAAAAATACACACAGGAGAGAAGAGGATACACACAGAAGAGGAGAGATACACAGGAGAGGATACACAGAGAGAGAAGGATACACAGGAGAAAGGGGATACAAACAGGAGAGAGAAAAATACACACAGGAGAAGGATACACACAAAAGAGGGGATACACACAGAAGAGAGAAAAGGATACACACAGAGAGGAGGATACAGGAGAGAGGAAATACACACAGGAGGGGATACACAGAGAGAGGGGATACACACAGGAGGGGATACACACAGGAGAGAGAAAATACACAGGAGAGAAAGGATACACAGGAGAGAGGACACACACAGGAGAGAGGGATACACAGGAGAAAAAATACACACAGGAGAGAGGAGAATACACAGGAGAAAGAGGATACACAGGAAAGAGGAGGATACACAGGAGAGAGGAAATACACACAAAAGAGGGAAGGATACACACAGAGAGAGGAGAATACACACAGGAGGGGATACACACAGAGAGAGGGGATACACACAGAGAGAAGGATACACACAGGAGAGAGGATACACACAGAAGAAAGGAGGATACACACACAGAGAGGAGGATACACACAGGAAAGAGAGGATACACAGAGAGGAGATACACACAAAAGAGAGGAGGATACAAACAGGAGAGAGGATACACAGGAAAGGGGATACACAGAGAGAGAGGATAAACACAGGAGAGAAAATATACACACAGGAAAGGGGATACACAGGAGAGAGGAGAAACACAGAGGAGAGGAAAGGATACACACAGGAGAGAGGAGGAAACAAACAGGAGAGAGGAGGATACACACACAGGAGAGGGGATACACACAAAAGAGGGGATACACACAGGAGAATACACAGGAGAAAGGGGATACACACAGGAGAGAGAAAAATACACACAGAGAGAGAGGATACACACACAGAGAGAGGAGAATACAGATAGAAGAGAGGAGGATACACAGAGAGAAAAGGATACACAGGAGAGAAAATATACACAGGAGAGAGAAGATACACACAGAGAGAGAAGGATACACAGAGAGAAAAGGATATACACAAAAGAGAGGAGGATAAACACAGGAGAGGGAGATACACACAGGAGAGAGGAACATACACACAGGAGAGGGGATACACACAATAGAGAGGGGCGTAGACACAGGAGAAAGGAGGATACACACAGAAGAGAGGAGGATACACACAGGAGAGAGGAGAAACACAGAGGAGAGGGGGATAAACACAGGAGAGAGTAGGGATACACACAGAAGAGAGGGGTTACACACAGGAGAAAAAAGGATATGCACAGGAGAGAGAAGTGATACATACAGGAGAGAGAAGGATACACACAGGAGAGAAAAGGATACACACAGGAGAAAGGAGAATGCACACAGGAGAGAGAAGGATACATACAGGAGAGAGGAGGAGACAAACAGGAGAAAGAAAAATACACGCAGGAGAGAGGAGGATACACACAGGAGAGAGAAGGATACAAACAGGAGAGAGGAGGATACACACAGGAGAGTGGAGGATACAGAGAAAAGAGAGGAGGATACACACAGGAGAGAGAAAAATACACACAGGAGAGAGAGGATACACACAGGAGAGGAGATACACAGGAGAGAGAAGGGTACACACAGGAGAAAGGAGGATACACACAGGAGAGAAAATACACACAGGAGAAGGATACACACACAGGAGAGGGGACACACAGAGAAAAGGATACACACAGGAGAGAGGAAATACACACAGGAGAAAGAGGATACACACAGGAGAGGATACACAGGAGAAAGGGATACACACAGGAGAGAAAGGATACACACAGGAGAGGGGACACACAGGAGAGAGGGATACACAGGAGAAAAATACACAGGAGAAAGAGGATACACACAGGAGAAAGAGGATACACACAGGAAAGAGGAGGATACACAGGAGAGAGGGAAATACACACAAAAGAGGGAAGGATACACAGGAGAGAGAAATACACACAGGAGAGGGGATACACACAGAGAGAGGGGATACACACAGAGAGAGAAGGATACACACAGGAGAGAGGGGATACACACAGGAGAATACACAGGAGAGAGATACACAGGAGAAAGGGATACACAGGAGAAAAATACACACAGGAGAAAAAATACACACAGGAGAGAGGGGATACACACAGAAGAGAGGAGGATAAACACAGGAGAAAGATACACAGGAGAGAAAATACACACAGGAAAGGGTGATACACACAGGAGAGAGTGGCGTAAACAGAGGAGAGGAAAGGATACACACAGGAGAGAGGAGGAAACAAACAGGAGAGAGGAGATACACACAAAAGAGGGGATACACACAGGAGAAAGGGGGGATACACACAGGAGAGGAAATACACAGGAGAAAGGGGATACACACACAGGAGAAAGGAAATACACACAGAGAGAGATACACAGAGAGGAGGATACAAACAGGAGAGAGAAGGATACACACAAAGAGAGGAGGATACACACACAGAGAGAAAAGGATACACAGGAGAGAATACACACAGGAGAGAGGAGAATACACAGAAGAGAGGAGGATACACACAGAGAGAAAAGGATACACAAAAGAGAGGAGGATACACACACAGAGAGGAGAATACACACAGAAGAGAGGATACACAGGAGAAAGGAGGATACACAAAGGAGAGAGGAGGATACACACACAGGAGAGGAGAATACACAGGAGAAAGGATACACAGGAGGGGATACACAGGAGAGAATACACAGGAGAGAGAATACACAGGAGAGAGGAGAATACACACACAGAGAGAAGGATACACACAGGAGAGGTAAATACACACAGGAGAGAGGGGGATTCACACAAGAGAGAGGAGAATACACACAGGAGAAAGATACACAGGAGAGGGGATACACACAGGAGAGAGAAGGATACACACAAAAGAGAGGAGAATACACAGGAGAAAAATACACAGGAGAGGGGATACACACAGGAGAGAGGAGAATACACACACAGGAGAGAGGAAATACACACAGGTGAGGGAATACACACAGGAGAGAGGAGATACACAGGAGAGAAAAGATACACACAGGAGAGAGGAGGATAAACACAAAAGAGATGGGGATACACACAGGAGAGAAGTGGATACACAGGAGATAGGAGGATATACAGAAGAGAGAGGAGGATACACACAGAAGAGTCGGAACACACACAGAAGAGAGGGAATATACACACAGTATAAAGGAGGATACACACAGAAGAAAATGGGGATACACACAGAAGAAAAGAGGATACACAAAGGAGAGAGGAGGATACACACAGAAGAGAGAAGAATACACACAGGAGAGAGGAGGATACATACAGGAGAGGGTATACACACAGAAGAGGAGGGATACACACAGAAAAGGGATACACACAGGAGAAAGATACACACAGAAGAGAGAAGAATACACAGGAAAGGTGATACACACAGGAGAGAAAATACACACAGGTGAGAGGAGGATACACACAGGAGAGAGGATAAACACAGAAAAGTGGGGATACACAAAGGAGAGAGAGGGATACACAAAGGAGAACGGGAAACACACAGGAGAGGAAAATACACACAAGAGCGAGGGCAATGAACACAGGAGAAAGGGAAATACACACAGGAGAGAGGGGGATACACACAGGAGAGAGAAGGATACACAGGAGAGAAGGATACACAGAGAGAAGATACACAGGAGAGAGGAGGATACACACAGGAGAGGAAGATACACACAGAAGAGAAGGAGATACACAGGAGGGGATACACAAAGAGAGGGGATACACAAAGAGAGGGGATACACAAAGGAGACAGGAAATACACACAGGAGAGAGGGGGATACATACAGAAGAGGGAGATACACAGGAGAGAGGAGATATACACAGGAGAGGGGATACACACAGAGGAGGATACACAAAAGAGAGGGGATACACACAAGAGAGAGGGGCATACACACAGGAGAGAGAGGGATACACACAGGAGAGAGAAAGATACACAAATGAGAGAGGAGGATACACACAGGAGAGAGAAGTATACACAGGAGAAAGCGGGATACACAGGAGAGAGAAAGATACACAAAGGAGAGAAAAATACACAGGTGAGAGGAAAATACACACAGGAGAGTGGGGCGTACACACAGAAGAGGGGGGTTACACAAAGGAGAAAGGTGGATACACAAACGAGAAAGGGATACACACAGGAGAAAGAAATACACACAAGAGCGAGGGAGATGCACACAGGAGAAATGAGGATACACACAGGAAAGAGGAGGATACACACAGGAGAGAGGAGCATATACACAGGAGAAAAGGTGATACACCCAGGAGAAAAAAGGATACACACTGGAGAGAGGGGATACACACAGGAGACAGGAGGATACACAGGAGAGAATACACACAAAGAGAGGAGGATACACACAGAGAGAGAAGGATACACACAGGAGTGAGGAGTATACACACTGACGAAAAAAGGATGCACACAGTAGAAAGGAAGATACGCACAGAAGAGGAAAGGATACACACAGGAGAAGGAGATACACACAAAAGAGAGGGGGATAGGCACAGGAGAGAAGAATACACAAACGAGAGAGATGATACACACAGGAGAGAGGGGGAAAAACACAGGAGAGTGGGATACATACAGAAGAGAGGAACATAGACAGAGGAAAGGGGATGATACACGCAGGAGATAAAATGATACACACAGAAGAGAGGAAGGATAAACACAGGAGAGAGAAGAATACATAAAGGAGACAGGAGGATACACAGAGGTGAAAGGAAGATACACACAGGAGAGAGAAGGATACACACACAGGAGAAAGAAAAATACAGACAGTAGAGAGGGAGATACACACAGGGGGAGGGGGATACACACAGGAGAGAGGAGTATACACACACGAGAGAAGACACACAAGAGAGAGGAGGATACACACAGGTGAAGGGAAAATACAAACAGGAGAGAGGAAAATACAAACAGGAGAGAGGGGAATAAACAGAGAAAACAGGAGGATACACACAGGAGAGAAGAAGATACACACAGCGGAAAGGAGAATACACACAAAAGAGGGAAGGATACACATAGGAGAGAGGGGGATACACACAGGAGACAGAGAAATACACACAGGGGGAGGATAAATACAGGAGAGAGGAGGATACACACAGGAGAGAGGAGGATACACACAGGACAGTGGAGGATACACAAAGGAGACAGGAGCATACACACAGGAGAGGGGATACACACAAAAGAGGAAGATACACACAGAAAAGAGGAGGATACATACAGGAGATGGGGATACACACAGGAGAGAGGGGCATACACACAGAAGAGAGCAGGATACACACAAAATAGAAGAGGATACACACAGGAGAGAGGGGTACACACAAAAGACAGGGGGGATACACACAGGAGAGAAAAAGATACACACAGGAAAGAAGAGAATACATACAGGAGAGAGAAGGATACACACAAGGGAAACGGGATACACACAAAAGAGAAAAGGATACACACAAAAGAGAGGAGGATACACACAGGAGAGTAAAGAATACCCACAGATAAGAGGGGGATTCACACAGGAGAGAGAAGGTACACACAAATGCGTTGGATACATGCAGAAGACAGGGAAATACACACAGGAGAGAGGGGGATACACACAGAAGAGAGGGAGATACACACAGGAGAGAGGAGTATAAACAGGAGAGAATAAGATACACACAAAAGAGAGGGGAATACACACAGAAAAGAGAAAGATACACAAAGGAAAGAGGAGGATACACGCAGAAGAGAAAAGTATACACAGGAGAAAGTGGGATGCACACAGGACAGAGGAGGATCCACAAAGGAGAGAAAAATACACACAGGTGAGAGGAGGATACACACAGGAGAGAGGGTCGTACACACAGAAGAGGGGGGTTACACAGGAGAGAGGTGGATACACAAAGGAGAAAGGGATACACACAGGAGAAAGAAATACACACAAGAGCGAGAAAGATGCACACAGGAGAAAGAGGATACACACAGGAGAGAGGGGGGATAAACACAGGAGAGAGAAGAATACATAAAAAAGACAGGAGGACACTCAGAGGTGAAAGGAAGATACACACAAAAGAGAAAAGGATACACACAGAAGAAAGGGGGATACAGACAGTAGAGATGAAGATACACACAGGGGGAGGGTGGTACACACCGGAGAGAGGAGTATACACACAGGAGAGAAGAGAATACACACAAGAGAGAGGAGGATACACACAGGTGAAGGGAGGATACAAACAGGAGAGAGAGGGATAAACACAGAATAGAGGGGAATAAACACAGAAAAGAGGAGGATACACACAAGAGAAAGAATACACACAGGAGTGAAGAAGATACACACAGGGGAAAAAAGGATACACAAAAAGGAAAGGATACACATAGGAGAGAGGGGGATACACACAGGAGAAAGAGGAATACACATAGGGGGACACGGATAAATACAGGGGAGAGAAAATACACACAGAAGAAAGGAGGATACACACAGGACAGTGGAGGATACACAAAGAAGAAAGGAGCATACACACAGGAGAGGGAAATACACACAAAAGAGGAAGATACACACATAAAAGAGGAGGATACATACAGGGGATGGGGATACACACAGGAGAGAAAAGCATACACACAGAAGAGAGAAGGATACACACAAAATAGAGGAGGATACACACAGGAGAGAGGGGTACACACAGAAGACAAGAAGGATACACACAGTAGAGAAGAAGATACACACAAGAAACAAAAGGATACACACACAGTAGAGAGAATGATACACACAAAGGAAGCGGGATACACACAGAAGAGGAAAGGATACACACAAAAGAGAGGAGGATACAAACAGGAGGGTGAAGGATACCCACAGATGAGAGGGGGATACACACAGGAGAAAGGGGGTACACACAGGAGAGAAGAGGATACACAAAGGAAAAAGGGATACACACAGGAGAGTAGAAAATAAACAGAAGAGAGGAAGATACACCAAGGAGAGAGGAGGATAAACACAGGAGAGGGAGATACACACAGGAGAGAGGAGCTTACACACAGAAGAGGGGGATACACACAGGAGAATAAAAGATAAACACAGGAAAGAGGAGGAAACACACAGGAGAAGGGGATAAACACAGAAGAGAGGGGCGTAGACATAGGAGAAAAAAAGATACACACAGCAGAGAGATAGATACACACAGGAGAGAGGAGATACACAAAGGAGAGAAGGATACACAAAGAAGAGAGAAGGGATGCACACAGAAAGGAGGATGCACACAGGAGAGGGGTATACACACAGGAGAGAGGAGAATGCACACAAAAGAGAGGAGGAGACACAAAGGAGAAAAAAGGATACACGCAGGAGAGAGGAGGGTAAACACAGAATAGAGGGGGTACACACAGGAGAGAGGTGGATACAGGCAGGAGAGAGGAAGATACACACACGAGAGAGAAAGATACACACAGGCGAGAAAAGAATACACAAAGAAGAGAGAAGGATACACACAGGAGAGTGGGAAAAACACACAAAGAAGAGGGAGATACTAACAAAGAGAGAAAAATAAACACAGGAGAAGGGAGGATACAGGCAGGAGAGGGAAAACACACAGGAGAGAGGCCGATACACACAGGAAAGGGGGATACACACAGAAAAGAGGGGCTGACACACAGAAGAGAGAAGGATACACACAGGAGAGAGAGAATACACAGGAGAAAAAGATACACAGAGAGGGGATACACACACAGAGAGAGAAGGATACACACAGGAGAGAGGAGAATACACAGGAGAGAGGGATACACAGAGAGAGGATAAACACAGGAGAAGGATACACAGAGAGAAAGATACACACCAAAAAGAGAAGGATACAGATAGAAGAGAGGAGGATACACGCAAAAGATTGGAGGATACACATGAGAGAGAAGGATAAACACAGGAGAGGGGAGGATACACGCAGGAGAGAGGAGGATACACACAAGAGAGAGGAAAAATATACACAGGAGAGAGGATACACACACAGAGAGAGGGGATACACACAGGAGAGAGGAGGGTACACACAGTAGAAAGTAGAATACACACAGGAGAGAGGAGGATACACAACGGAGAGGGGGATACACACAGGAGAGAGGGGGATACACAGCGGAGAGAGGAGAATACACAAAGGCGAGAGGAGCATACACACGGGAGGGGGAATACACACAGAAAAGAGGACCATAAACACAGGAGAAAGGGATACACACAAGAGAAAAAAAATACACAAAAAAGAGAGGAGGATACACACAGGACAGGGAGATACACACAGAATAGTGGGGCGTACACACAGGAGAGAGGAGGATACACACAGCAGAGAGGAGGATACACACTAAAGAGAGGGGATACACACAAGAGAGATTAAGATACAAACTGGAGAGAGGAAAGATACACACAGGAGAGAGAGGAGGACACACAGGAGAGAGGATATACACAGGAGAGGAGATACACAGGAGAGGATACACAGGAGAAAAAGATACACACAGAATAGAGGAGGATATACACAGGAGAAAAAATGATACACACTGGTTAGAGAAAGATACACACAAAAGAGGGGGATACACACAGGAGTAAAAAAATACACACAGGAAAGAACAAAATACACACAGGAGAGAAAAGGATACACACAAATGAGGAAAGGATACACACGGTAGACAGAACAATACACACAGGAAAGAAAAGAATACACAGATGAGAGGGGTGATACACAGAGGAGAGATACACAGAGAGGGGATACACAGGAGAAAAGAGGATACACACAGGAGGATACACAGAGAGAGGGATACACACAGAAGAGAGGAGGATACACACAGCAGAAAGGAGGATACACACAGGAGAGAGGGGATACACACAGGAGAGAGGAAGATACACAGGAGAGAGAGGAGGATACAAACAGGAGAGAGGTGGATACACAGAGAGGTGGGGCATACACACAGCAGAGAGGAGGATTTACGCAGGAGAGAGGAAAATACACGCAGGAGAGAGGGGGATACACACAAGAGAGAGCGGGATACATACAGGAGAGAGGGGGGATACAAACGGAGAGTGGTGATACACACAAAACAGTGGAGGATACACACAGGAGAGAGGGGGTACACACAGGAGTGAAGAGGATACACAAAGGAAAAAGGGATAGACACAGGAGAGTAGAAAATAAACAGAGGAGAGAGGAAAATACACACAGAAGAGACGATGATAAACACACGAGAAGGGGATACACACAGGAGAGAAAGGCGTAGACACAGGAGAAAACAGGAAACACAGAGCAGAGAGGAAGATACAAACAGGAGAGAGGGGAGATACACACAGAGAGTGGTGACACACACAGGACAGTGGAGGGTACACACAGGAGAGAGGGGTTACACACAGGAGAGAAGAGGATACAAAAAGAAAAAAGGAATACACACAGGATAGTAGGGAATAAACAGAGAGAGAAGGATACACACAGGAGAGAGGAGGATAAACACAGGAGAAAAGGACACACACAGGAGAGAGGGTAATTCACACAGGAGAGGGGGATACACACAGGAGAGAAGGGCGTAAACACAGGAGAAAAAAAGAATACACACAGCAGAGAGGAGGAAACACACAGGAGAGAGGACGTACACAGAGGAGAGAGGGGGATACACACAGGAGAGAGAGGATACACAGGAGAGAGAAGATACACAGAAAGAAAGAGGATACACACAGGAGGATACACAGGAGAGAAAGGATACACAGGAGAGAGAAGAATGCACACAGGAGAGAAAACGATAAGCACAGGAGAGAGCAGAATGCACAGGAGACACACAGGAGACAGAAAATACACGCAGGAGAGAGGAGGATACACAAAAGAGAGAGAAGAATACGAACAGGAGAGAGGATATACACAGAAGAGTGAAGGATACACACACAGGAGAGAAAAGGATACACACAGGAAAGAGAGAAATACACACAGGAGAGAAGAGGATACACACAGGAGAGGGAATACACACAGGAGGATACACAGGAGAGGGGATACACAGGAGAAAGGGGATAAAACAGAAGTCAGAAAGATACACACACAGGAGAGGGGATACACACAGAAGAGGGGACACACAGAGAGAGAAAATAATACACACAGGAGAGAGGAGGATACACACAGAGAGGAAATAACAACAGGAAAGAGGGGCATACACACAGGAGAGGGGATACACACAGGAGAAAGGGGGATATACACAGGAGAGAAAAAAATACACACAGGAGAGGGGGACACACACAAAAAGAGGAGCGTACACACAGGAGAAAGAAAAATACACACAGCAGAAAAAAGAATACACACAGGAGAGAGGATGATACACAGGATAGAAGAAAATACACCCCCCAAAAAAGAAGGATACACACAGGAGACAGAAGGATACACACAGGGTAGTGGAGGATACAAAAAGAGGAGAGGTGATAAACACAGGAGAAAGGAGGGTACACAAAGGAGAGAGGAGGATACACACAGGATAAGGGGATACACACAGGAAAGAGAGGGATACACACAGGAGAAAGGATACACACAGGAGAGAGGGGATACACACAAAGAGAGGAGGATAAACACAGGAGAAAGGGGATACACAGAGAGGAGGATAAACACAGGAGAGAAAAGTATACACACAGAAAAGGGTGATACACACAGGAGAGAGTGGCGTAAACACAGGAGAGAAAAAGATACACACAGGAGAGAGAATACACAGGAGAGAGAAACACACAGGAGAGATACACACACAGGAGAGAGGAATACACACAGAGAAAGGGGATACACAGGAGAGAGGAATACACAGGAGAAAGGGATACACACAGGAGAGAAGAAGAAAACACACAGGAGAGAGGAGGATAAACACAGGAGAGAAAAGGATACACACAGGAGAGGAGGATACACAAAGGAGAGAGGATACACACAGGAGAGGAGGATACACACAGGAGAAGGGGGATACACACAGGAAGAGGATACACACAGGAGAAGGATACACACAGGAGAGGGGATACACACAGAGAGAGGGATACACAAAGGAGAGAGGAGGATAAACACAGGAGAAAGGATACACACAGGAAAGGGTGATACACACAGGAGAGAGTGGCGTAAACACAGGAGAGAAAAAGATACACACAGGAGAAAGGAGGAAACAAACAGGAGAGAGGGGATACACACAAAAGAGTGGAATACACACAAGAGAAAGGGGGGATACACACAGGAAAGAAAGGTATTACACACAGGAGAGAAGAAGAAAACACACAGGAGAGCGGAGGGATAAACACAGTAGAGAAAAGGATACACACAAAAGAGAGGAGGATACACACAAGAGAGAAAAAGGATGCACACAGGAAAGAGGGATACACAAAAGAGAGAGGGGCATACACACAGGAGAGTGGAGGATACACACAGGAGACAGGAAATACACACAGGAGAGAGGGGGATACACACAAGATATGGGAGGATACAAATAGGAGAGAGGAAGATACACACAGGAGAGAGGAGAATACACACAGGAGATAGGAGGATACACAGAGAGAGGAGGATACACAAAGAAAAGGGGAAACACACAGGAGAGAGAAACATTCACACAGGCGAGAAAGATAAACACAGAAGAGGGGTGGATACACACAGGAGAGGGATACACAGGAGAGAGAAAATACACACAGAGAGGAGATACACACAGAGAGAGGATACACAGGAGGATACACACAGGAGAGAGGGGGGATACACAAAGAAGAGTGGGGGATACACACAAAAGAGTGAAGTGTACACACAGGAGGGAGGGGAATACACACAGGAGAGAGGAGGATACACAGGAGAAAGGATACACACACAGGAGGAGGATACACACAAAGAGAGGAGGATAAAATAGAAGAGAGGAGGATACACACAGGAGAAAGGAGGATACACAGAGAGAGGATACACACAGGAGAGGAGGATACACACAGGAGAGAGGAGGATACACACAGAAAAGGGGATACACACAGAAGAGAGAAGGATACACACAGGAGAGAGGAATACACACAGGAGAGAGGAGGATACACAGGAGAAAGGATACACACAAAAGAGGAGGATACACACAAAAGAGAGGAGGATAAAAATAGAAGAGAGGAGGATACATTCAGGAGATCGGAAGATACACAAAGGAGGATACACACAGGAGAGGAGGATACACACAGGAGAGAGGAGTATACAGACAGAAAAGGGGCATACACACAGGAGAAAGAAAGATTCTCACAGGAGCGTTAAATACATACAGGAAAAAAAGAAATACACACAACAGAGAAGGAAATACACACAGGAGATTTGGATAGACAAAGGAGAAAGGGGAATTCACACAGAAGAGAGGAATACACACAGAAGAGATGGAGATCCACACAGGAGAGAGGGAAATACACACAGGAGAGAGGGTGTTACACACAGGAGAGTGGTGATATACACAAAAGAGAGGATTATACACACAGGAGAGAGGATGATACACACAAAAGAGGAGCATACACACAGGACAGAGAAGGTAACGCACAGAATAGAGGAAAATACACAGTAGAGAGGGTGATACAGACAGGAGAGAGGGGAATACACACAGCAGAGAGGGGAATACACACAGGAGAGAGGGGAATACACACAGTTGAAAGGAATACACAAAGGAGAGAGGGGCATATACACAGGAGAGAGAAAAGATACACACAGGAGAGAGGAGGATACACACAAAAGAGATGGGGATACACACAGGAGAGAGGGTATACACACAGGAGAGAGGGAATATACACACAGGATAGAGGAGGATACACACAGAAAAGATGGGGATACACACAGAAGAAAGGAGGATACACAAAAAAGAGAGGAGGATACACACAGAAGAGAGAAGGATACACATAGGAGAGAGGAGAATACAAACAGGAGAGGAATATACACAGGGGAGGGGGCATACACACATAAAATGGGGATAAACACAGTAGAAAGCGGGTACACACAGCAGAGCGGAGGATACTCATAGGAAAAGGTGATACAAACAGTAGAGATTAATACACACAGTTGAGAGGAGGATACACACAGGAGGCAGGGGCTTAAACACAGAAAAGTGGGGATACACAGAGGAGAGTGTGGATACACAAAGGAGAAAGGGATACACACAGGAGAGAAAAATACACAAAGGAGCGAGGGGTGAACACAGGAGAAAGGGAAATACACACAGGAAAGAGGAGAATACACACAGAAGAAAGAATGATACAGGAGAGGGAGTATACACACAGGAGAAAGGAAGATACACACAGAAGAGAAGGAGATACACACAGGAGTGGGGGATACAGACAGAAGAGAGGAGGTACACACAAAAGCGTTGAATACATGCAGGAGACAAAAAATACACACAGGAGAGATGGGGATACACACAAGAGAGAGGGAGATACACACAGGAGAGAGGAGTATACACCGAAGAGGGTGGGATACACACAGAAAAGAGGGGAATACACACAATAGAGAGGGGCATACACACAGGAGAGAGGGTGATACACACAGGAGAGAGAAAGATAAACAAAGGAGAGAAGAGAATAGACGCAGGAGAGAGAAGTATACACAGGAGAAAGGGATACACACAGGAGAAAGAGATACACAGGAGAGAGAAAATACACAGGAGAGAGGAAATACACAGGAGAGGATACACACACAGAAGAGGGGGATACACAAAGGAGAGGTGGATACACAAAGGAGAAAGAGATACACAGGAGAAAGAATACACACAAGAGAGGGAGATGCACACAGGAGAAAAAGATACACACACAGAGAGATACACACAGAGAGAGGATATACACAGGAGAGAGGGATACACACAGGAGAAAGGAAGATACACACAAGAGAGGAGCATACACACAGGAGTGGGGGATACACACAAAGAGAAAAGATACACAGAGGAGAAGATACACACAGGAGTGAGGAGGATACACAGGAGAGAGGAGGATACACACAGGAGAGAGAAGATACACAGAAGAGAAAAATACACACAGGAGAGGGGATACACACAAGAGAGGGGATACACAGGAGAGAAGATACACACAAGAGAGGGGATACACAGGAGAGAGGAATACACAGGAGAGGAGGATACACAGGAGAGAAAAGGATACACACAGGAGAGAGGGGGATACACACAGGAGAGAGGAGATAGAAACAAAGGAGAGAGAAAGAATACACAGGAGAAAAAGGATACACAGGAGGATACACACAGGAGAGAGGATTATATACACAAGAGAGAGGGTGATACAAACAGGAGAAAGGAAGATACACACAAAAGAGGAGGATACACACACACAGGAGAGAGGGGATACACAAAGGAGAAAGAGATACACAGAGAGGAAGATACACAGGAGAGAATACACACAGGAGTGAGGAGGATACACGCTGGAGAGAGGAGGATAAACACAGGAGAGAGAAAGATACACACAGAAGAGAAAATAATACACACAGGAGAAAGGGATACACACAAAGAGAGGAGGATAAACACAGGAGAGAAGGATACACACAAGAGGGGATACACACAGGAGGATACACACAGGAGAGAGGGGATACACAGGAGAGATACACAGGAGAGAGATACACAGGAGAGAAGAGGATACACAAAAGAGGATACACAAAGACAGGAGGATACACAGAGGTGAAAGGAAGATACACACAGGAGAAAAGATACACACAGGAGAAAGGGAGATACAGACAGTAGAGGGGGAGATACACACAGGAGGGGATACACACAGGAGAGAGGAGAATACACACAGGAGAGAAGAAAATACACACAAGAGAGAGCAGGATACACACAGGTGAAGGGAGGATACAAACAGGAGAGAAGAGGATACACACAGAAGAAAGGTAAATAAACACAGAAAGAGGAGGATACACACAAGAGAGAGGAGGATACACACAGGAGAGAGGAATATACACACAGGGGAAACGAGGATACACACAAAAAAGGGAAGGATACATATAGGAGAGAGAGGGAAACACAGAGGAGACAAAGGGATACACACAGGAAATGGGGATAAATACAGGAGAGAGGAGGATAAACACAGGAGAGAGAAGGATACACACAGGACAGTGGAGAATACACAAAGGAGACAGGTGCATACACACAGGAGAGAAGGATACACACAAAAGAGGAAGATACACACAGAAAAGAGGAGGATACATACAGGGGATGGAGATACACACAGGAGACAGGGGATACACACACAGAAGAGAGAAGGATACACACAAAATAGAGGAGGATACACACAGGAGAGAGGGGGTACCCACAGGAGACGGGGGAATACACACAGGAGAGAAGATACACACTGGAAAGAAGAGGATAGACACAAGAGAGAGAAGGATACACACAAGGGAAGCAGGATACACACAGAACAGGAAAAAATACACACAAAAGAGAGGAGGATACACACAGGAGAGTGAAGGATACCCACAGAAGAGAGGGGATACACACAGGAGAGAAGGGTATACACAATGAAGAGGGGATACACAGGAGGAGATACACAGGAGAGGAAAATACACACAGGAGAGAAAATACACACAGGAGAGGAGATACACAGAGAGAGGGGATACACAGGAGAAAGGATACACAGGAGAGGAAAATACACACAGGAAAAGGAAGATACACACAGGAAAGGAGGATACACAGAAGAGAGGAAGATACACACAGGAGAGAGGAAGATACCCAAAGGATAAAGAAGAATACACACAGGAAAGATGGGAATACACACAGGAAAGTGGAGGATACAAAAAGGAGAGAAAATGATACACACAAGAGAAGAAAGAATACACACAGGAGACAGGAAGATACACACAAAAGGGAGGATACACACAGTAGAGAGAAGGATACACACAGGAGAGAGGTAGATACACACAGGAGAGAGAAAGATGCACACAGGAGAGAGGAGGATACACACAGGAGAGAATGGATACACACAAGAGAAAGGAAGATACACACAGGAGAGTGGGGATACACACAGGAGGATACACAGGAGAGAGAGATACACACAGAGAGGGGATACACACAGAAGAAAGGATACACACAAGAGAGGAGGATACACACAGGAGAGAAGGATACACACAGAGAGAAAGATACACACAGGAGAGAGGAGAATACACAGAGGAAACATGGGGATACACACAGAAGAGAGGAGGATACACACAAAAGAGAGGAGGATACACATAGGAGAGAGGAAGATACACGCAGTATAAAAGGGGATACACACAGGAAAGATGGGGATACACACAGGAGAGTGGAGGATACACAAAATAGAGAGGAGGATACACACGAGAAAAAAGAATACACACAGGAGACAGAAGGATACACAGAGGAAAGGGGAGGATACACACAGTAGAAAGAAGGATACACACAGGAGAGAGGAGGGTACACAAAGGAGAGGGTGGATACACACAGGAGAAAGAAGGATACACACAGGAGAGAGGGAGGATACACACAAGAAAAAGGGGGATGCACACAGAAGAGAGTAGAATACATAAAGGCTAGAGGGGGGATACACACAAGGGAGAGGGGGGATGCTAAAAAAAGAGAGGGGTATAAACACAGGAGAGTGGGGCATACACATAGAAGAAAGATGATACACACTGGAAAGAGTGGGATACACACAGAGGAGAGAGGAAAATACACAGGAGAGAAGAGGATACACAGAGAGAAGGATACACAGAGAGAGAGGACACACAGGAGAGATACACACAAGAGAGGGGATACACAGGAGAGAAAAATACACAGGAGAGAGGGATACACACAGGAGAGATACACACAGGAGAGAGGAGGACACACAGGAGAGAAAGACACACAGGAGAAAAATACACAGGAGAGAGGATACACAGAGAGAGAAAAATACACACAGGAGAGAAGGGGGATACACACAGGAGAGGAAAATACACAAAGGAGAGAGGGATACACACAGGAGAGAAAAGGATACACACAAAGGAGAGGGGATACACACAGAAAAGGGGATACACACAGGAGAAAAATACACACAGGAGTGAGAAGGATGCACACAGGAGAAATGGAAATACACACAGGAAAAGGAAGATACACACAGGAGAGAGAAGGATACACACAGGAGAGAGGGGATACATACAGGAGAGAGGAAGACACACATAGGAGAGAGGAGGATACACAGAAGAGAGGAAGATACACACAGAAGAAAAAAGGATACACACAGGAGTGGGGATACACACAGAAGAAAGGGGATATGCAGAGGAGAGAAAAATACACAGAGGAGAGGGGATACATACAGGAGAGAGGGTCATACATAGAGAAGAGAACAAGATACCCGCAGGAGAGAGGAGGATACACACAGAAGAGAGGGAATACACACAGGAGAGAGGGATACACACAGGAGACAAAAGGATACACACAGAAGAGAAAAAGATACACATAGGAGAGAGAGATACACAGAGGAGAGGGCATACACACAAAAAAGGGGGATACACACAGGAGAAAGGGATACACACAGGAAAGGGTGATACACACAAGAGACAGAAGCTTAAACACAGGAGAGAAAAGGATACACACAGGAGAGAGAGAAACAAACAAAAGAGAGAGAATACACACAAGTGACAGGGGTATACACACAGGAGAAAGGGGTAATACACACAGGAAAAAAGGAGTTACACACAGAAGAGATAGGGGAAACACAGAAAAGTGGAGGAATACACACTGGAGAGAGGAGGATACACACAGGAGAGAGAAGGAAATACACAGAAGAGAGGAGTGTACACACAGGAGAGGAGCATACACACAGGAGAGAGATACAGGAGAGATACATACAGGAGACAGGGAAATACACACAGGAGAGAGGGGTATACACACAGGAGAGTGGGATACACACGGAAGAGAGGGTATACACACAACAGTGAGGGGAGTATACACAAGAGAGTGGGGCATACACACAGGAGAGAGGATACACACAGGAGAGTGGGATACACACAGGAGAAAGGGATACACACAGGAGAGGGGATACACACAGGAGAGGGGATACACACAGGAGAGAGGGGATACACACACACAGGAGGGATACACACAGAGAGAGGGGATACACAAAGGAGAGAGGGGATACACACAGGAGAGAGGAAGACACACAGGAGAAAGGAAGATACACACAGGAGAAAGGAGGATACACACAGGAGAGAGGACACACAGGAGAAAGGATACACACAA